>CM059198.1:40984907-41284110 GCA_030323885.1 Branchipolynoe longqiensis
TTCTTTTCTCATCAGCAGTTAACAAAGTTCTAGAAATTTCCTCCTTTATCTCATTCCATGACCTAGCACCTTTAACTGTGAAAGCAGTGAATAACCTTTCATGCAGTGTGCCCGTTGCATTTGAAAGTGCAAACCGAATTATATCTAGGTCAGAAACATCAGCAAGAACACCAATCCTCTCAATAAGATCTACCCACTCTCTCAATGCACCTCTGTCAGTACCGTCCAGCATAGGCACAGACTTTCCATATGCTTTTAGAGCTCTTATCTTGGCTTCACTGCTCTTATGTTCTAAACTAGCTAACTCACGTTTTTCTCTACGTTCTTCTCTTTCATAGTCAATTTCAGCACGTTCAGTAACCTCCAGTACCCTTTCTTCATTTTTTTCAGTTAGGTTCTCTATGCTATCTGCCATAAACTTAGTCCATGCTTCTAATCTATCACAATCATCACTCAAAATTCCCAAATCTACTTGGTTCTGTAACCACAATCCAAATTGTTCACGTAAAGCATCCTCCTTTAATCGTGTTCTAGGCATTGTGAATGTGTAGTGTGTATTGTGTAGTACAAGTGTATTTAAATACAATATATTTAATAATATATTAACCTACCACAAGTCAAATATATTTAAATACGATATATCAACCTACCACAAGTCAAATGTATTCAAATACGATATATCAACCTACCACAAGTTAAATGTCTTTACATACAATACACAATATATCAACTTACCACAAGTCAAATATATTTTAATACAACATGTTAACCTACCAGAAGTTAAGTATTTTTTTTTTCACGCTATTGAAATCCTCCTTGTAGCGGGTCAATGGGAAATTTAGTGTGTTGCGTAAAGCGCGGTAGAAACAAAGTCAAAGAATTGTATCCAACCGATAGAATTTACCTGTAACGTAGTAGAAAAGTGAAAAGTCTCTCCGTATGTATTAATACGCTCCTATTTACTCCAAGGTTAAAGAAAATTACCGAAAGTAGTCCGAAAATGAAACAATTCTTGCGGCGACACGAGGCTTCAGACAGACGATAAAACTGTAATATTACAGTAATATCAACGTCCAAGACTAATGTAACCCTTAAGAAAAGACACTTTCGTCGGAAATTCGTCGACAAAGTAATTTACTTCAATTTAATCCTTGCAAAAAGTAAAAAGAATAGAGAATCAAATAGAAGAAAACAACGTATCCACTCCAACCAACCCACCAGTCGCAGTCTATGTCAAGTCCTTAAATCTCTCAACCTCAAGAAATTTAGAATTTAAAATAGCATATCAAATTAAATGAAATAAAAATACTACAAATATAATATAGTTTCTATTAAATAATTCTAGTACTACTCCTAACGTCAAAAATGAAACTACACGTGTATTGAAGTCACACCACGTGCGTTCAAGTCACTCACGTGCGTTCAAAAATAACAGTAGTCAGCTAACAATTAAGTAAAGAAATATAAATGTGTATTATAAAACAAATAAAAAGAAAATGCTACTGAAACATACCGAAACTATTCAACAAACCCTCTATAGTCAGTACTAACCAATCTCGGTAGTTTCTCAAGTCGTGGTCGCCATTTTGTAAACGTGCCGGCTGGTGGTGTGGGTGGTGTGAATAGGTCAAGTGAAAACACTACAGGTAATAAAGGAAAACAGGGTAAGAAGGAAAAGTAAGAGAGTGAGACTCTCTGGTTTATTGCTTATATAGGTTCTCAAGATTCAAGATGGCCGTTGTCACATGATCCTATTCATCAATCACAGTACAATGCAGTGGTCACATGACTCACTCCTCCAATCAGAGTACAATGCAGTGGTCAATGATCATAACAATACCATGTGGGGGGGGAGGGGGCATGTGAGGTGACTCTTCCAAAGACTGTTCTTAGTCAAACTCGGAAGTGACACTCCCTCTCAAAGACTATTCAATATACAAGTTCTATACCTAATGAATAATAGTTTACCAAGTTCACACATCCTCTATATGTCTTTGGGTTTTTATAATTTAACATTTCATTATATAGACAGTTTGTAATTTATTATAGTAACTTCACCTCGGTTCACATGTATTATATCGGACAATTTTACAGCAAGGTCCTAGGGTGGAGCCCTGTGGCACCCCGGTCCTGACCCTATGGGTGGTGGACTCATTGTTGTTTAGTTGTGTGCACTGAATCGTGTTCTTGAGATATTTTGTGAAGAAATTATATGCCTTGTTGCCTAATCCAACTCTTGCTACTTTCTGCATCAGGATCTCATGGTCAATTGCATCAAATGCCTTCTTGAAATCAAGGAAGACATTGAAGGAAGACAGTGATTCTTAGTTCATCTTTATCCATGTTTCCCAAAAGTTCATCCAGTAGAGATGCCAGAGGCCCTGTTGTGGATTTGTTTTTCCTAAATCCATTTTGCTGGTGGGTCAGATAGTTGGATGATTCAAGGAATGCTTTAACTTGGTCATGTATACGCTGTTCAATAATTATCCCTGGAAGTGGGAGGATTGAAATTGGTCGCAGTTCACTGCAGTATCTTGGGTTATTGGTCTTGGGGATTGGGGTGCCTGTAGCTACTTTCCATGCATCGGGGAAGATGCCTGTTTTAATTATTAAGTTATACATATGTGTGAATTACCTAATTAATGTTGTTATTGCCATCTTTATCAGGGCAGTACTGATGTCTTTTATACCAGACGATTTATGTGAATTATAATTGATTATACTAATATAAATAACGAAGCATATACCAGGGTTTAATTA
The DNA here is from genome assembly GCA_030323885.1 of Branchipolynoe longqiensis. Taxonomy (NCBI): domain Eukaryota; kingdom Metazoa; phylum Annelida; class Polychaeta; order Phyllodocida; family Polynoidae; genus Branchipolynoe; species Branchipolynoe longqiensis. Next base: position 40,987,668 of record CM059198.1, read on the forward strand.
TATTTATTATTACTGGTGTACGATATTATATGTATTAGGAGTCAAGCACCAACCCCCAGTCGGGGCGCGCGAATGGGGCGCCACCTGCATAGTGCCAGAATTTGTCTCACTCCTGTTATAATTTTCTTCGATACGGACGTGTGTTGACAGCAGAGACACGTGACTTGCTGTATTGCGATTTGTGCAGTACGTCGTACAAATTAGACAAGTGTAAGAAGAAGAAAGGGAGGAAAGGCAAAAAGTTACTTTCCACAAGAGTGACAAGAGCTACTGCTAGCCAAACAGTAGATATGTCGAAAACTGACTCCCAAGAGAGTTTCCCTGACATATTAGGTAAAATGTGGTCACTCATGTTGGAGGAGCACGAAACATCTATACTAAAAGATATAACTGATATGGTGTTAGAAAAAGGGTGGCAGAGCTACAGGAGAGGCGAGACGTGATGAGGCCAAGACGACAAGGATGATAGCGCACCGACATTGACGTGTCGGGGTACAGGAGGGCATCCATGAGGGCTGACTGGTCAATGACCGGGACCGCCGGTGCCACGACGCCATCAGCGGGGGCCGCCATGGACGAACACTCCAGCTATGGGGTGGCGAGGGCATGGCAGCGGTCGCGGACAAGGAGACGACAACGAACACCCTCAGACTCCAGGAGCAGTAGTACCAGGCGACATAGAAGTAAATGGAGTCTGAGAAGGCATACTGTTCTAGGGAAAGAAATAAGGAAATTGAACTGTTATCTATTATCATTGCTTCAATTTCTTGGTGTCTAGACATACAGGGCCTCACTGTAAAAGAGCTCTGCGCTTTCTTAGAGCATGTTTGTTTTATGGCGTCCAGAGTAAGACAAAATGATTTCCAGGATTCGAATCATGTCGAGTATGACAGAGACATTAGAAAGTTAGCGGAGGTAGAAGGTTTTGTTGCCTTTGGAAGCCGGAATACGGGTCTCTGCATGTTTCATTGCGGCATGCATAACATGCGACCTAGGAAAGAGGCGAGCAATGTCCGAAAAACTAATACATACCCAAAAGAAGGCAAGACAGGCTGCTATAAATGGAACAAGGAAAGTGGATGCAGTAGAACCGATGAAGTGTGTAATTTTGGTCATTGGTGTTCAAAATGTGTCAGTAAAAGACCAAAGACTGACAAGTTAATGAAGATGCCAAGAACAATATTGCTGAGAGCAATGAAATTGTTTTGAAAATTAATTTGATTAATTGTGCTACTAACAAAAATTTGACTAGTATTGCTGATAATGATACCTTTACACTGAATATAATAAACCCGTGTGTAATTTCAAAAGTGGTTGAAAATAGGATGATATTTGATTTATTCTGTCTATGATTTCATCACAAGATGTTTCTTGGAGATCATAGTTGTGGTTTTTTAGTTTGGCTTGGTAACATTTTTGTTGGGCTGTTACTCAGTTAAATTTACTGGCTAACCTTTCTCCTATCTCGATGAAATAGTTATTGATTTCTTCAGTAAGTAGGTTATCAGGTATCACGTTGCCAGATTCTTCATTGGAAAGGCTGCTAATTTTGGTCTGGTTTGCTGGTTCAATCTGTTTGAGTACACGCCAGCATTTTTTGGCATTGTTTCAATGTTTGTCTAGTTGGTCTTGGAGGAATCTTGCTTTGGCTTTTATGATTTCCTTCTTGTTTCCCCGGTCATACATTTGCCTATGAACTCATCACCAGGGTCTTTTCATATTTCAAATTTGTGTGTGAAGTAGTCACTGTCTTATAGTCCTGTTAGTTCCTCATTAAGGTACCCAGCCATGTTAGTTCTAATAGTGAGCTCTATTAGAGGACAGTGCATGTCAGTTGCTTTTGTTATTGTTGTGTTAAGCATTTCCCAGCATTTGTTTGAGTCTTGTTCCACTAGGAAATCTCTTTGATTGAATTCCTGTAGTGAGTTTTCCAATTCTCTCTGATCACAGTTTTGGTATGAGCGTCCCCAGCATGTGGCAGATCTCTTGCCATTCCTTATTTTCTTTTTTAGTATGTATATTGGTTTGTGGTCACTTATATTATAATTGATAACTCCTGCATTGGTGCAGTGCTTAATATTGGTGAATGCTAGGTCTATTGCTTTGTCAGAGGTCCTGGTTATCCTGGTTGGTTTGTGTATCATTTGCTGGAGCACATGATCTGCAGCAAATTGTTACATTGTTCCCCACAGAGTCTGTTTCTTTTCATTGTAATCCACATTAAAGTCTCCTAGTATGAGTATCTCCTATTTATTCCAAGTCGGTTATTTGTCTCATGGATTCGTTTAGAAGGTCAATTCCTTCATTTAGATTGGCATCTGGAGGCATATATATATTGGGGATGAGTATACTCTTGGTGTGAGGTCTGATTACAATTGCCTATTGTAGTTCAATGTTGCAGTTGGAGAGGTTACGGTCCTCAAATTTGGATCTACCAGTATGCAGCTCATTTTTTAAAGAAATTCCCAGTCCACCTCCTTGTTTGGTTTGACCATCTGGCCGCTTTGTTTTTCTGTCAGCTCTCATACATTGGTAGCCTGGTGCACTGGCTAGTCTATCTTCCATGTTGAGTCATGTTTCTGATATTGTGAAAACATTGAATCCTGACTCAGGTAGGTCTATCCTTAGCTGGTCAATTTTGTTGGGGAGACTTTGTATGTTTAGATGGCCAATCTTGAAGCCTGACTTGCCCTTCAGTTCTGTCAGAGGAAGTGCAGTAAATGTAGGTGGCTCATCAACCACCAAACCTGGGTCCTTGCAATCACTCTCCTGTGCATGCAATCCCGGCCCACATATTTATTTATTTATCTTAGTGAGTGTTGAGTGTTGATCTGGGCTGAGAATCTTTATCTTTACTTTTTTAATTATATTTATGCTCTTGAATCTCATTTCCCTGGTATGTTTTGTGTCTGCATGGTGCTCTCATACAGTTATGTCCATAGTCCTAGGCACTCAAAGCTGTTTTCTATACATGGTAATAACTGTAGCTGGTAGTAAAAGGAAAATTAAATCTCAACTTCTGATCACTATTTCAGTATACTTCCATATAACCTAACCTCTACAAGCAGTACAACCATCCCGACATGCAACAACGCATTGATGGCAATGATGCTTTTACCCAGGACACACAGCTAGCACCCATCACTGACAATTGATCTAAATTATAACATTGAGAACATTGACAATATGACAACAGGAGAACATTGTTAGGGAAAACTATTACCACACAGAAATCGGTATACTTCCAGATAGCCTAATCCCTATAAGTGGTACAACAACCATGGCACGGAACAACACATTGATGGCTATGATGTTTTACCTAAAAGACACTGGTTACTGGAGCAGGTAGACCCTACATTTAGAATGATTAGAATAAATGCAATAATTAACTCACTATTACTATTGTCAAATGGGCTTTAATCCATGATTATGTCCTTTTATGGGCATATCCACCAATGTTATTGTCGTAGACTAGTGCAGTCATATTGTTACTGCCAATCATCACATGTGAAGTAATGGTTCTAACATATTTTCAAACCCACACCATCTACTGCCCCCAACCTAGCCGAAGATTCATCCGCATTCAGAATTACCTGTCACTCTGGTAATAACATAAATCTCTTGTGTGAAGACTTACTATTTCCTTTCTAGCAAAAAGCAGTTCACCAGAATAACGGGAATAGAGTCACCCCATAGAGGAGTCAAGACTGGAGTGCCACAGGGCTCAACCCTAGGGCCACTCCTGTTTCTGATATTTATAAATGACCTGCCCATGATCTCAGAGTCAGCATTGATCACATTATTTGCTGATAATGCAGCACTTGTGGTGTGCATTAGAGATGTCAGGCTGGCAGCTGATCTGGTAGGGGTGGCACTGACAAGTACTGGTAAATCTAAGACAGAATATGTGGTCAATGGCACAAAATGAAAAAAGAATAAGGCACACAAAATTGAATTGCAAATAAAGGGAGTCAAGCTTAAAGAAGTTGACTCCTACAAATACTTGGGCACCACAATTGATTCTACATGAAACATAGGATAACAAATTTGCAAGCTCAACCAACACGTAACCCTGAAACTAACTAGTTTCAGAAAAATGAGAGACTACATTAGTAAGAATACTGTACTGCTCCCATAGAAGACCATGATTCTCCCCATCTCTGACTATAATAACATAATTTACAGTATGTCAACAAAACAACAGGAGGGCAAGCTGCAAAAAGTCCAGAACCGAGCCTTTTGAATTGTGTTCAAGGGGAAAATATTGAATGTACAGGATATACACTTGGAAGTAAATCTTGAAACCCCTAGCCCAAGGAAGGGACATTCATCTGTTGTCACTTATGTATAAAAGAACAAAAGAACTATAATACTAAAATCCACTGAGCAGGCAGACAAGAATGGGAGATGGACCACTCCTCAGAGTTCCTAGACAGAGCACAAACAAACTAGGTAAGGTGCCAATATTTAAAGGGAGCAAGATGGAGAACAAACTACCATCTGCACTTAGAAGTGCACCTTCCTACCAAGGCTTTAAGTCACTCCTCAGAATGGATCTCACTGACCAGGCCCTTGAACAAGCACCATAGCATGGATCCTGTGCCAGGCCTTGCTCCCTGCCTCCCTCCTTGTCCCCCCGCCCCTCACTCAATTACTTACCTCAGCTATACAGACAACTAACCACCCTGTATATATCAGGTGCCAGAGCGTATTGGCTTGAGTGTGGGGACTCGGGGAGGGGGTGGGGGGAGGGCTCCATTCTCCCACCCACCCACATCAGATGCACAGTGTCCCATAAAAGCAGCACAGTATTTGCAGTGACTCACCAGCATAGCCATAATACTGAACTTAGTATGGCTACCCCAATAACACACTAACCTAACACACTAAAGTTGTGGTCACATAGCCGTTAGTGGATGCAGTTGAACGTAGTGGAGGTTAACGTAGTTGAAAGTAGTTGAACGTAGTTGAATGTAGTTGAACGTACTGGCATCCATACTTGTCCTTGGTGCTAACTTGGTATTAATGTGGGTGAGCCGTGATACCCGATTTAATTTTTGGGCATGTTCAAAAGATAGGTATGTTAGAAGCTGAATTTGCATCTGTGATGCTAACGTACTGTGACAAAGACTGAGGAAGCAATACAAACAGATTCTGGAAAAATGTAAACCTATTATTCCCCAAAAATAACAAAGAAGAGCACACAAACTTCCAAGATAACGAAGGGACAATGCTCTCAAACAAAGTTGCAGCAAACAAACTGAACACACATTTTGCCACAATAGGACAAAAGCTGTCAGAAAAATTCAAAAAAAGGTGGGAAAATAGATCAGGAACTGTGCAGAATGAAATCCCCACCTGCAAAACAGATATAATAGAAGTAAAAAAATGTATAAATGAAATAGACACAAATGAACCAAGTGGAATAGATGAAATACCAACCAAAATACTGAAAGAGGCACTCCAAGCCATCCCGGCCACTATAGTAGACCTATTCAACATCTCCTTTGAACAGGGGCATTTTATCTCAGCCTGGAAAATGGCAACCATTACCCCTATTCACAAAAGTGGAGACAGACAAGACATGGGAAACTACAGGCCAATATCGATTCTTCAAACCCCAGGCAAGCTCATTGAAAAAGTGTTACATAAACACATAAATGAACACCTGGAAAAAAACGATATACTAAACGAAAGACAAGGGGGTTTCACGAAACTGCACTCCACATCTAAAACAATAGCTAACCTAACAAATGACATATTGGCGTCAATGAACCAAAAACAATTAGTTGGAGCAGCCTTCATTGACTTCAGCAAAGCATTCGATACAGTAGACCATAAAATACTACTGGAAAAACTAGAATCCATGGGCATAAAATCCAACACTATGGACTGGATACAATGCTACCTGAACAACAGGCAACAGAAAACAAAAATAAACAATACACTATCAGACAACCAACCTGTCACATGTGGTGTACTCCAAGGGTCAGTGTTGGGGCCACTACTCTTTATAATCTACATAAACGATCTTGAAAAATGGTTGCAAACCGAATGCCTCCAACTATATGCAGATGACACAGTCATATATATGCAAATGGCACCACAGAAGAGGACGTAATAACTAAACTAAACAAGCTCCTACTAAAACTGGATGAGTGGTGTGAGTCCAACAAAATAACCCTCAACACAAGCAAGTCAAAAACAGTTCTCTTCTCACATAAACAAATGCCAGAAAGAAAACTACACTGTAAGCTAAGAAACCAAACACTTGAAAATGTAGACCATTACAAATACCTAGGCCTTTAGTTGGACAGCCAACTAAACTACAACCTATGTATAAACAAAATTGTCCAAAAGGTAAACCACAAACTGTGGCTATTTTCAAAGCTAAGAGACTACATGACACAATAAATGTCAATAAAAATCTTCAAGGGCATGGTGCTGCCCTATTTTGACTATGGAGATGTAAACTACATGGGTGCGAAAAAAGAACTTCTAAAAAAACTGCAAACACTTCAGAACAGAGCCCTGAAAATCTGCCTCAGAGTAGACAAGCTGCACCCCACCTATGACATACACAAAAGAACCAAAGTAAAACTGCTAGAAAATAGGAGAATAATTCATCTGAAAACATTAGCATACAGCTATAGTCAAGACAATAAACTCCTAACAAAACCACAAAGGGCTACTAGAGTAAATAATGCGCCACAACTAAAGCAGACCAGAAGCCAAATAAAAGCTAACGAGAGAAGCACGCTGGAAATGGCTGCCACGGTGTGGAATGCCCAAACAGTACAGGAATGACAAATTCCTGAACTAAAAACTACAAAAAATATCTATGCAAAATAAGGCTAGGAAACCCCCACTAAGCTGCACTGCAAAGGGGCATGTGATATGTCAGGGCCCACCAGCGGGACGCCCAATGGAAGGTAACCATGCCAAAAGTAGCCAGATAGCATCCCAGATAGCACACAGTCGTCGGCCCGACGGCGGCCCGACGGCGGCCGCTCCGGCGGCCTGACGTGGAAAACGCTGTCGGGCCGACGTTGTTTTGTCCAACCTCCCACCGTCGACTCGACGGCGGCTGCACCGTCGACCCGACGACCCGAGAAGACACTGTCACTCTAGTGTCAGTACGTACAGTTGCAAAAATATTAGTTTTATTCAAAATTAATAGAAATCGAGAACCCATACCTTATAAATTTAATATAGTCTGTACGTATTGACACTATAGTGACAGTGTCTTCTCGGAAAAAACCAAGATGGCGGTTCTTAGTCAAAATTCTGTACAGGGTAATTCAAATCGTATTAACACGAATAATTCCATTAATACTTCGTAATAAATTACAAAACTTTTACAAAATAATCTAAACATATTAATAAACAAACCTGGTAAATGATTCCTTAAAATTCCTGGGATTTCTGGAGTTATTGGTAGAAAAAGAACGCTGCTCAACCATCGAACGAACGTGTTCCGGTGTCATGGTATAAAACCCCTGCCGGATCGCAGCCCCTGTCGTGGCTTCTGCGCATGCGCAGAGGTTGTAAACAAGCTCAGCTCGGCTGCAGAACGAATACACACTGCCAGTGTCTATTAAAGATTAGTAGAAATGCACAACCCTAACCATATAAATTTAATATAATCTGTTCGTTGGATATGTTTTCTATATATGTTCCAGGGGGTTTGTTTCTAGGTGGTGTAAGTTTCATAGATATTTCACTTTTTCTGTATGAAGATTGCACTGACACTCAGAATATCCCAACTTTCACTATTATCTCTGTTTTTAACACTTTCACATAAATTGCTCTTAAGTTACATTAAATACTTCAGATCTTCCTCTTCAATCGCGCATTAAGATATTTTTAATCGATCCACTGAAAGTTTTTAAATTTATTTTACAAAAATAAATGCTTAGTCAACTGTCTTCACGGCAGGGGCTGCGATCGGGCAGGGGTTTTATACCATGACACCGGTGGCGATTCGAAGTAAACAAACCATATCGGATAATTCAAATCGTATTAACACGAATAATTCCATTAATACTTCGTAATAAATTACAAAACTTTTACAAAATAATCTAAACATATTAATAAACAAACCTGGTAAATGATTCATTAAAATTCCTGGGATTTCTGGAGTTATTGGAAGAAAAAGAACGCTGATAACTTAGATCTGATAGCACTCTCTGAAATAGGAACCAAAAACATACTAAATAGAGAAAAGGAACTGAACAAACTTGGATATGAATTTAAACACAAATCACCTAGACTCTCTAGAGGAGGAGTAGGCCTAATATACAAGAATATATATAAAGTAATTGACAGAGATGACCTAATCATCGAGCCCCAACAGATCAATAACCAAAACTTAGAAATAGAAAACATATGGCTTGAAACTAACTTTCCAAATAAAAAGGATGACTCCATAATAGGGGTCATCTATAAACACCCAGGCAGTAGTGTTTGATGCCTCAAACACTTCACTGAACAACTTGAAAACAACATGAAGAAAAGTAATTTGGAAAACAAAAAGTGCATAATAACAGGGGACCTAAACATTGATGGACTAAAAATAAAACAGAATAACCATGTCAATAACTTCTTTAGAACAGTACTTGAGCAAAACTTCATCCCCACCATCACATTACCAACCAGAATAGTAGACTACCAAATTTCACTTATTGATCATATAATAATAAATGCCAATGTAATAAAAAGTAATCAGAATATATCCACAGGAAATATTTACTGCGATATCACTGACCATCTACCCAACTTTATAACAATTCAATCTCACAACCCCATTAAAAAACAGGACAGACCCATTATTAGAATATTTGGGGAGAAAAACATGGCTAAATTCAAAGACCTTATTGAAACCTCAGACTGGAAAAAATACTACAAAGCAACTGAAGTAAACAAAGCCCTAACCATCTTCTACCAGATTTATAACACAGCATTTAATGCAGCTTTCCCACTAACAAAACTATCAAGACAAAGAGCAAAAGATAAAAGATGGATCACATCAAGCCTTAAAACTTGTATAGCAGTAAAAGATAGATACTTCAAAACATACAAACTCAACCAAACAGCTGAAAACCGAATAAAACACACAAAATATAAGAATATACTAATCACTTGTCTACGATCAGCAGAGGAAGGCTACTATAAAGAACTAGTCAGTAACGAGAAGCAAAATCTTTATACCCTCTGGAAAATCTTTGGAGACATCATCAACCCACATAAAGCAAAAATGAAAAATCAAATTGACAAGCTAATCTATAACAATAAAACAATGACAAACACTGAAGATATCGCCAGCACATTAAATGAACACTTCTGTTCAATTGGTGAAAAACTTGCAGCAAAACACACCAGTAATAGCATAGCACACAAGCAATATCTTAAACACCCAAATTCACATAGTTTTTTTTCTTAGTCCCACCAATGAACAAGAAACCCTAGAAGAAATAAAGAAACTAAATCCTAATAAGTCAAGCGGACATGACAATATCTCGCCAAAAATAATCAAAGAGTGTGACACTCTACTCGCACCATCTATCTCCCACATAATAAACCTATCATTTGAAAATGCTACTGTTCCTGAGAATCTCAAAGTTGCAAAAGTAATACCCATCCATAAGAAAAATGAGAAATACCTAGTTGATAACTACAGGCCAATCAGCCTACTCAGTACCCTAAACAAATTAATGGAAAACTAATGTACAAAAGAGTTTACCAATTTCTTAACAAATACAAAATATTATACAAATACCAATTTGGATTTAGAGAGAATCACTCAGCAATAATGGCTCTGACTGAAATCTTAGACAACATACTACAAGACCTTGAAAATGGGAAACATGTTGCAGGAGTCTACTTAGACCTGAGCAAAGCATTTGATACGTAGACCATGACATCCTACTCTCAAAACTTAGGCACAACGGAATTCGAGGCCAGGGACTTAAATGGTTTGAGAGTTACCTAAGCAATAGAAAGCAATTTACATACATAAACGGTAAACGATCCAAGCTAAACTCAATCAGCAATGGTGTCCCCCAAGGTTCTGTCCTCGGACCTCTCCTATTTTTGATCTACACAAATGATATAGTCAACTGTACAAAACAAGATGTCAAAACAAGGTTATTTGCAGATGATACCAACGGCTTCATAACCTCAATTTCACCCAAACAACTAAAACATTCAATTAAAACATTCCTTTCAGACATATTTACATGGTGCAATGATAACAAATTAACAGTAAACCTGAACAAAACATGCTACACAATATTTAAAAGCAGAAGTACAACCATTCCTGATTACCTAAAAAACATAAAGATAAACAATAACACAATAAAGAGAGTCCCTTCTGTGAAATACCTAGGTATAATTCTAGATGAGAACCTCAACTGGGATGAACATATTGATGACTTAAATAATTCAATAATTAAAACGGCTAACTCATTTAAAATAATCAGACGACGGGTACATGAGGAAAATAAAAAATTACTATACTATGCATACGTTTACTCCAAAATCCAGTATGGTATAGAGGTGTATGGGACAGCCAAATCATCAACCCTAAAAAAGATACAGACACAACAAAACAGAGCCTTGAAAATACTGTATAGCAAAGACTATCTCACCCCAACTAAATCACTTCATAAAGACCTGGACTTACTTATGGTAACTGACATTTATAAAATATACATTGCAAAATTTGTTTACAAGCAAAAGAATGGCCTTCTCCCTGAAATATTTGATAATCTCTTCAAAGAAAACAATCAGGTCCATTCCCATAACACACGACAGATAAATAACATACATCACAAACACACTAGAAACAAATATGGCAAAATAACAACTGAAAACCAAGGAACCAATATCTGGAACACAATACCAGTAGAGATTAGAAACCTTCAAACTTTGAAAAACTTCTGTAAAAAACTAAAGATAAGCTATCTCAATGCATACTAAATCGATTACCAGTAAAGAATATATATAATACCCCTATTAACATACATGCAAAATAACTACTGATACTGCATGTAAGTACATGAATCCATTACACAATATCCATATAATATTCCTATCATTACTTTGTTTCTTACTAACTGTGAAGAGACGCATCAGTAGCTCATCATAATCATTAGTTAAAAATGTAGCTTAGGTTTAATAATTTGTTATTGTCATCACTTATTCATTCACATCATGGAGACCAGCTAGATAAGCATCGCTTTTCTGGGATCCTTTCTGTCTGTAAGGAATTTGTATGCATTTATTGTATCACCTCAATTTATTGTAAACATACCTTGCAGAGAGTTAAAATAAAAGAATTGAATTGAATTGCTGCTCAACCGAGGGACACCAGTTTCACAGGGACACTTCCATTCAAATGTATTGTTAACGGCCGTGAGCAAATCTTCATACAGAAAAAGTCAAATATCTCCCAAATTACACCATCTAGAAATAAATCACTTGGTACACATATAGAAAACATCTTTACCAAAAACATTATATTAAATTTATAAGATTAGGGTTCTTGAATTCTATTAATTTTGAATAAAACTAACGTTTTACACTGCGCGTACCGTCAAACTCAAGGCATTGTCAATGGCCGTGAGCAGTCTTCATACAGACAATGTCACAATACAGAAAAAGTGAAATATCTCTAAAATTACACCAGCTACAAACAAATCGCTTGGTACACATATAGAAAACATGTTTAGCAAAAACATTATATTAAATTTATAAGGTTAGTGACGATGCTGTTCGAGTTTGACGCGTGTGCAGGAGCGATGTGTCTCTGTGAAACTGGTGTCCCTCGGAATCCGCAACACCTGAATCCAAATTTAAAGAACTGCGCATGCGCGGCCCACCACCGTCGGATCGACGGTGGCTCGACGGTGTACCAGATGTGGAAAATGAATGCAAACCTGCGGCGGCCCACCACTGTCGGGCCGACGGAGGCCCGACGGTGAATCAAAAGTGGAAAGGGATTGAACCCTAATCAGAGAGCGTGTATACAGATGAGAGAGACAACTCCCGCGAAAATCGGTAACACAGGCTACAGTGGCGTTCCTGGCGGTTAGTGTTGAACAAGCTTTGAGTTTGCCATACGTGTAGTGCAAAACATTTGTTTTTATTCAAAATTAATAGAAATGCAGAAGCCTAACCTTATCGATTTAATATAATCCTTTTGGTAAACATGTTTTCTATATGTGTACTAAGCGGCTTGTTTCTATTTGGTGTAGTTTTAGAGATATTTCACTTTTTCTGTAGGAAGATTGCTCACGACCATTGACAATGCCTTGAGTTTGCCGTACGCGTAGTGAAAAACGTCAGTTTTATTCCAAATTAATAGAAATCCAGAACCCTAACCATATCTCTTTAATATAATCTTGTTGGTAAACATGTTTCCTATGTGTATTCCAATCAGTTTGTTTCTAGGTGTTGTAGTTTTAGAGATATTTAACGTTTTCTGTAGGAAGATTGCTCACCGCCATTGACAATGCCTTGAGTTTGCCGTACGCGTAGTGAAAAACGTCAGTTTTATTCCAAATTAATAGAAATCCAGAACCCTAACCATATCTCTTTAATATAATCTTGTTGGTAAACATGTTTCCTATGTGTATTCCAATCAGTTTGTTTCTAGGTGTTGTAGTTTTAGAGATATTTAACATTTTCTGTAGGAAGATTGCACACGACCATTGACAATGCCTTGAGTTTGACAGCTGTGTCATATACTGTTCAACAACCACCACTTGGAGCGCCACAGTCGGCATCTGTTACATGGTGTAGTATGGGAGTTGTCCCTCTCATCTGTATACACGCTCTCTGCCCTAATGTCGGACACCACTGGCGGACCGACGGTGGCCCGACGGTGGCTCAAAAGTGGAAAAGGATAGAAACCGCAGTTCTATAAATTTTCGGCTTGAGTCGCCAGTGCAGTGGAACGTGTGCGATCGTTGAGCAGCGTTCTTTTTCAACAAATAACTCCAGAAATCGGAGGAATTTTAAGGAATTATTTAACAGGTTTGTTTATTAATATGTTTAGATTATTTTGTAATTTATTAGGATGTATTAATGGAATTATTCGTGTTAATACGATTTGAACTACCCTGTACGGAATGTTGACGAAGAACCGCCATCTTGGTTTTTCCCGAGAAGACACTGTCACTATAGTCAAGGTATGTGCGCAAACGGCGACTAGCGGCGGATATTTTCTTACAACAAAACTGAAACAGCCAATCGCACCGTTTTTTGGGAGGGGTCTAGAAAATCGGCTCTATGATTGGTTTGCATTGGTCAATCTTGATGACTTTTGTATATTATGTAGTATGGGAATCCCTTTACAGCTTAGTTTAACAATATTTCAATTTGGTGAAGTTTTGCTAACTTCAAAAGTTTCACTCAATTTCAACCTGAAAATACACCCTTTTTTAGCAATCTGGAATTTAAAAAAAGTTAACTGGAATGTGTAGCCATTATTAATCCTATATACTGTTGAGTTTGGGGAAATTGTGACTAGACACTCAGAATTGGCGCGAGGCGGGATGCAACAGGTATGATTTGTGTTTATCTGCCTCGCGCGACTCGGCGTTCAAGCATCGGCGCAACTTTGGCACTATAGTTAGGTATGTGCGCACACGGCGACTAGCGTTTTTTGGGAGGGGTCTAGAAAAACGACTCTATGATTGGTTTGCATTGGTCAATCTTGATTTTTGTATATTATGTAGTATGGGAATCCCTTTACAGCTTAGTTTAACAATATTTCAATTTGGTGAAGTTTTGCTATTCCAATAATAACTTCAAAAGTTTCACTCAATTTCAACCTGCATATTAATCCTTTTATATCAATCTGGAATTTTAAGGAAGTTAACTGGAACGTGTAGCCATTATTAATCTTATATAGTGTTGAGTTTGGGGAAATTGTGCCGAGGCACTCAGAATTGGCGCGAGGCGGAATGAAAGTAGGTATGTGTGAATACCGCCGATCGCCGCGAAGCGGTTCGGCAACGACGCTTACGCTAGCTCCATACCGCTGCGCGGAGCTATCATATTTTTCAAGTTCAAATCGATGTAACTTTCTTGATATTTACATTAGAAAAATTATATGACTACTAAATTTAAGGTCTCTTCAAGCTCTTTCCATTGGAATATGTTCCATTGAGATAAAATGCTTTTAAAATAAATACTCACATAGCTAATGAAAGAAAGTACATGAATTTCACCAATTTCAGTCACATAAATGTTTTGTTTCAGGTCACTTTACTTTTGTGTCAGGTCACTTAATTTTGTTTCAAATGTCACTTTATTGAACTATATAAATAGAACATGTCTTACTCTAGCGTGAGTCCAAATGTCATCGACATATCTCAATTATTAAAGAAATTACATGCATTTTCCCATAAAAGTCACCAATTTCGGTCACAGAAATCTAGTGCTTATACCTTAATTTTATGTAAGAAAAAATGACCAATTTCAGAGATGGAAACGGCCATAACTTCCTTAATACTCCACCTATTCACATAATCTTGGTGTCATGTTAAATGGCGTTTCAAGCTCTTCCAAGTGGTGCCTTTTCTTTTATTATTGAAGGGGTTTGAAATTGTTTGGCACATACCTGAGCCTGAGGCTGAGTATTAATATAGTGTCAATACGTACAGGTGAAAAATATTACTTTTATTCAAAATTAATAGATATCAAGAACCCTAATGTTATAAATTTAATATAATCTTTTTGTTAACGATGTTGTCTATATGTGTACCAAGCGATTTGTTTCTACGTGGTGTGGTTGTAGAGATATTTCACTTTTTCTGTATTTAATTAAGCACTAACCCTAACCATAACCCATACACAAAAAGGAAAATATCTCTACAACCACACCACTTAGAAACAAAGGTTTTCTATTAATTTGGAATAAATATATTGTGTCGGGCCTACAGCGGCAGCCGCCGTCGGGCCTACGGCGGAAGCCGCCGTCGAGGCGACGGCGGGAGGTTGGACAAAACAACGTCGGCCCGACGACGGTTTCCACCGTTGGCCCGACGGAGAGGCCGCCGTCGGGCCAATGGCTGTGTGCTATCTGGGACAGCCTCAATAAAAAAAAAAATTAATTAAAAAAAAGTCTAACGTAGTACAATGTTCCTCTTAATGTACTCAAGCATAGTCTAGCGTACTTTGACCTGTACAAAACCATGGACGTACCACGTTGTGCATGCCGTGGTCACATAGCCATTAGTGGGTGCAGTTGAATGTTTCTCGCCGGCGACACGGCGACGTGTGGTGTTTTTGGGCGAAAATGGGTGAAATATCAAGACATGCTGGGGGCGCGTTATGCGCGCGTCGGTACACGTCGGTACACTATCCTTGACGTTGATGGTCGGCGCAAAACGCTCGCGCACGCTATTGGTCGGCCAAGGTTTTAAGCGTGTCAAAAAAATCCCAACGACCACCAGCGTGCGCAAATATATGGGTGAGGACGTTAGGCGGTCGTCGAGCTCCGTTGGACGCGCCGGAATAACGTTATGGGAATGCTAGGCAGACGGCGCGCGCCCGGGCGGGTCGTCTCCACACATTGTGCCAAATCGTTGCTTTCTTGGTTTACATCCTACCAACATCTAAGGTGATATGAGCACGTCGCGCCACACTTTTTTTTTTTTTCTCCCAAACGCGTCGACACACGTTGGCCGCGCACGAATAATGCGCCGCGCTGATGCCGATCTTTTTCCCCAAACTGCCGAAAAGTTGGACGTTTCTTGACGTGCAAGATTTAATTTTCAACGCTGACGGGTCGCCGGGAGAAGCGTCGTAGTGTGACAGGGCCTTTACATAGTTGAAAGTAGTTAAACTTAGTTGAATGTAGTTGAATGTACCGGCATCCGTACCATAACGCATTTATCCGTATCATTCGGTGGCTCATCACCCAAAACCTGCCATCCTTAACGTCTTTCAACGTAGTTTAACAAACTTACACCACGTTTGACCCACGTTAATCTATCCTACAGATCACTACGTCCACTAATGGATATGTGACCACAGCTTTCGTACCTGCTGACCTATTTATAATGTAATCAAACTGTGGCTCACTTGGCTGTTACTGTGGTTTACTTAGCCATTACTGTGGTTCACGTGGCCGTTACCGTGGTTCACTTAGCCTTTACTGTGGTTTACTTAGCCATTACAGTGGTTCACTTGGCCATTACTGTGGTTTACTTAGCAATTACTGTCATTCACTCGACCGTTACCGTGGTTCACTTAGCCGTTACTGTGGTTTACTTAGCCATTACAGTGGTTCACTTGGCCATTACTATGGTTCACTCGGCCGTTACCATGGTTCACTTAGCCATTACTGTGGTTCACTCGGCCATTACCGTGGTTCACTTGGTCGTTACTGTGGTTTACTTAGCCATTACTGTGGTTCACTCAGCCGTTACCATGGTTCAATTAGTCATTACTGTGGTTTACTTAGCTATTACAGTGGTTCACTTGGCTGTTACTATGGTTCACTCGGCTATTACCATGGTTCACTTAGCCGTTTCTGTGGTTGACTTAGTCATTACTGTGGTTGACTTAGTCGTTACTGTGGTTGACTTAGCTGTTACTGGGGTTCACTTAGCCATTACTGTGGTTCACTTAGTCATTACTGTGGTTCACTCAGATGTTAATGTGCTTCACTCAGCTGTTACTGTGCTTCACTTGGTCGTTACTGTGGCTTACTTGGTCATTACTGTGATTCACTCAGCCTTTACTGTGGTTCACTTGGTTATTACTGTGGTTCACTCATCTGCTACTGTGTTCCACTCAGCTGATCCTGTGCTTCACTTGGCCATTACAGTGGTTCACTTGGTCGTTACAGTGGTTCACTCGGCCGTTACTGTGATTCACTCAGCCGTTACTGTGGTTCACTTAGCCATTACTGTGGTTCACTTAGTCGTTTCTGTGGTTCACTCGGCCGTTACAGTTGTTCACTTGGTAGTTACTGTGATTAACTTGGCCATTAATGTGGCTTACTTGGCCGTTACTATGGCTTACTTGGCCGTTACTGTGGCTCACCTGGTCGTTACTGTGATTCACTCGGCCGTTATGGTGGCTCTTGGGCATGCTATACTGATGCCATTCCTCATCCCTCGCAGATCATTCTTTCAACTAGCATGGGCAACCCTCTGTAGTGCACCTTTTAGATTCCGTTGCTGCGATATGTAGTATGGCCCTGTCCAGATCCTAAGTTGTATGACAATACCAAAAGCGCTTGCTGGATAACTGCACACGTTCACACATATGTTCGCTCTCCAATAATAGGCCAGCCACACATTCAATGACTAGTGAACCTCACAAAGTCTCTGTCCTCGCTATGAAGCTACATGAATACCTAACTCCTGAATAATACAGGAAAGACTGACCATTGAAATATGATTTTGGAGTTTGATCAGTAAATGTCTGCGATAGGAGTAGCATGAGATATGTGTACAATTAGATGTAAATCTAGAATTGTATGTTAACTAACATGTCAAACAAACTTCCTATAAAAAATACTTGTATATAATAATGACAGGGGGTGGGAGCTGTTGGAGAGGGCATGTTCAGATATCAACAAACATTCAATATATCTAAATTATGTATTTACACAGAAATATTGTATTTCTAATCACCTGAATGTATAATTATAAAATTCAACTAAGTATTAACTAATATCATATCCAACATGTTTGTATTTATTCCTCCAGCACACACACAGTATGCTGGCTGGTTCACTTCGCCTGTATATAATATATATACAGTTATTTAATCAATAAATGAAGAGAAATGTCAATAAAATATCAGATTTGTATGTGAAGCTAATTTTAATTCTCACTAATTCCACTTTTCTTGTGAAGAAATGGTAGAACAAACTACCATCTGACTGACTAGAATAAAAATATAACAATATAACAAAATTAGCCTTTGAAGATTTGACTCCGATGTTTACCTCAATTTTTCGAATGGCGTTTAAAGGGTTTCGCGCCCGAACTTCTCAAATATTTATAAAGTATTCGAACTCATGTGGTTCTATCGTCTGGTCATTGAAAAATATATATATATATAATACACACACGCCTCGCAATCAGAGCGTTGATAGCCATTGCCACTATGCCAGTCATTTGGACTGGTGTGGCAGTTTTAAAGTGACCCAGTTTAAAACGGGGCTTTTCACAAAGCGCATGTGCATGCATTTCTGCCTGATTGAAATTGTACCCATGTTTATTCACTTGTTTATTGTGTGTTAACTTGTTAGTGCAAAAGGATAATATATTCTATCAAACAAAAAATATTCACTAAAATGATTCCTGAAAGAATTGTTGCTTGAGCTCTTCTTCAGACAGAAGAAAGCCAGAAATTCAGATAAGTTTTCAGGCTCGCCATTCGACTCAACTGCATGCTGGCAGTGACTACGCATGCACCCACACTGTCACATAGAAGGATGCTGCATCCTGACAGTGACTGTGCACACACCCACACAGTCACGTAGAAGGATGCTGCTTGCTGACAGTGACTGTGCACTCAGCCACACTGTCACATCAAAGGATGTTGCATCCTGACAGTGACTTCGCACAATCCCACACTGTCATGTAGAAGGATGCTGCATGCTGACAGTGACTGCACACATACCACACTGTCACATCAAAGGATGCTGCATGCTGACAGTGACTGCGCACATACTCACACTGTCATGTCAAAGGATGCTGCATGCTGACAGTGACTGCACACGCACCCACACTGTCACGTCGAAGGATGCTGCATGCTGACAGTGACTGCACACGCACCCACACTGTCACGTAGAAGGATGCTGCATGCTGACAGTGACTGCACATGCACCCACACTGTCATGTGGAAGGATGCTGCATGCTGACAGTGACTGCGCACACACACACACTGTCATGTAGAATGATGCTGCATGCTGACAGTGACTGCCCACATACCCACAATGTCACGTCGAAGGATGCTGCATGCTGACAGTGACTGCCCATGGACCCACACTGCCACATAAAAGGATGCTGCATGCTGACAGTGACTGTGCCCGCACCCACACTGTCATGTAGAAGGATGCTGCATGCTGGCAGTGACTACGCATGCACCCACACTGTCACGTAGAAGGATGTTGCATGCTGACAGTGACTGTGCATGCACCCACACTGTCACATAGAAGGATGCTGCATGCTGGCAGTGACTACGCATGCACCCACACTGTCACATAGAAGGATGCTGCATCCTGACAGTGACTGTGCACACACCCACACAGTCACGTAGAAGGATGCTGCATCCTGACAGTGACTGTGCACACACCCACACTCTCACGTAGAAGGATGCTGCTCGCTGACAGTGACTGTGCACTCACACACACTGTCACATCAAAGGATGTTGCATCCTGACAGTGATTGCGCACAATCCTACACTGTCATGTAGAAGGATGCTGCAGGCTGACAGTGACAGCACACATACCACACTGTCACATCAAAGGATGCTGCATGCTGACAGTGACTGCGCACACACTCACACTGTCACGTCGAAGTGTGCTGCATGCTGACAGTGACTGCGCACGCACCCACACTGTCACGTCGAAGGCTGCTGCATGCTGACAGTGACTGCGCATGCACCCACACTGTCACGTAGAAGGATGCTACACGCTGACAGTGACTGCGCACACACACACACTGTCACATAGAAGGAAGCTGCACGCTGGCAGTGACTGCACAAGCACCCACACTGTCACATAAAAGGATGCTGCACGCTGACAGTGCCTGCACATGCAACCACACTGTCACATAGAAGGATGTTGCACGCTGACAGTGACAACACATGCACCAACACTGTCACATAGAAGGATGCTGCACGCTGACACTGACTACGCACACACATTGTCACATAGAAGGATGCTGCATGCTGACAGTGACAGTGACTGTGGCGGTCATGCACATCGTTCAAGTGTCACCTTGGTGTCAGACTGTTGGAGTGCTGCGCATTAAATCCCCATTCAGCTGCATGCTGACAGAAGCTATGATCATTAAAGACTCGACGTCAGACGGCATATTGCAAGAAGATGACTAACAACAAGCACGTCATGGGTTCGAACCCTGGTCGAGTCAAACCAATGACTTACAAATTGATACTTGTTACTTCCTAGCCATGCGCTCGGCATTATTAGGATAGGGCAAGGAGCAGTGGAATGTGGAATGAGGAAGACCGATTGTCCGTGATTGAAATTTCCCCTGCTTAAAAAACTAATGTACCAAAAAAAAACACAAAAAAACAACAGGACGTGGAGCCACACCATCAGTACGACATTCCATTAACAACATCTGGCGCGCTAACAATCTCTTCCGCATCTAAAGGCCCTGTCACATTACAATGCATCTAGCAAGTGCGCAGCCAATGTGTAAAATCACTTTTTTACGTCGAGAAGCATCAAACTTTTCGGCATGGGGGGCAAAACCAGACGAAAAACAATCGAATTACGCTCATGGTACGTTCACAGAACGCCACTGAACGTTATATACGTTATTCGATCGCCCGAACTACGCCTCATACGTTACATACGTCAAGACACCCTGGAGAAATGCTAAAGGTATGTTAGACGTACGTTATCCATACGTTGTCAGTATGCGGACTATACATTCCAACTGTCTTTAACATAGGTCAACGTAGTGAATGTTTGTCTAAAGGCCCTGTCACACTACAATGTTTCCCACCAACGCGCGTCGACGTGTTGCCTTTTTGGTCGAAACGTCGGTACATGTCGGGACACGTTACCGGCGCGTCGGTACACGTTGCGTGATAGCAACGTGTGAATGGACATGTCGGGTTGCGCCGATCGTTTTGTGCTTGCGCAAAACTTTCGGCGCGCCCCGACGGGTTGGAGGGGGCATTACGGATGCGTTATCAACACGTCGATACCCGTTGGTGGCGTGCCGGGGGAACGCTGGCAGAATGTTGATCAACGTCGGTTAACATTGGCTTTTTCCCCCCCCAAGATGCGACCGTTCCGTCGGCGTGTCCGTAACATCCGATCGACGGGTAGTGGGCGCGATATTGGCGTTGCTCCAGCGTTTTTCGACGCGTTGGACGTGTTGCCGGCGCGTCTTGGCATGCTGGTGGCGGGTCTGGACGTGTTCCCGGCGCATCTTGATGTGTTGGTGGCGGGTGTGTATGCGTTGACACAGTACTAACACAATACCAATGCGCTGCCTACACGCCACCGGTGCACCACTAACACGCCACCAACACGTCACCGGCATGCTACCGACGCGCCAATGACAAGCTACTACCACGCCAATAACGTGCCACCAACACACCACTAGCACGCTGCGCCCCGTCAGACTTTCTCCCAAAACGACGAAGAGTTGGATGTGTGTCGACGGGTTGCAAATATTTTGCGCGTTGCCGGCACGCCGGTGAGAAACGTCGAGGTCTGACAGGGCCTTAACATGTTTCTAATGTACATCGATGTACGCCTAACGTGTACATAACTTACATCCAACGTAAAATCTACACGTTGTCAAACATTGTCGTAAGTCAAAAGTTTTGTGTATGCACAAAACTTTGCCGACCTCGTGACGCGTGACACCGTATCTCAACGAATGTCGACATACATTGATGTATGTATACCAACGAGTGCCCAACGCACATGTAATGCATAATGACGTATCCTGACATAGTGGCCAAAAATCACATACATTAGCATACCTTTGCGCGATGCGTTGTAATGTGACAGCCCATTAAGCATTGTCCATCAATTCTCGTCAGGTCGGTCTCTAGCTGTAGTTCGCGGAAACTCTGCCCGCCTGTACTGAGGATAGACCAGCGGAGGGTAGTTAACGGACACTGTCTCATGACGGTGTTTGTACCAGCTTTCATAAGATTTTCGCCAAGTGGCCACTGTCGTAGCAACGTCGTACTCTTGCCAGTCATCAGCGAAACCATCACTACCACTCTCAGTTCGAAGAACTGACTCCTGGACACCCGTTATGTGGCAGCACAGGGAAAGCTGGTGTTGCAGTTTAAGCATGCACCCACACTGTCCTTCTATGTGACAGTGTGGGTGCATGCACAGTCACTGTCAGCATGCAACATCCTTCTACGTGACAGTGTGGGTGCATTCGTAGTCACTGCCAGCATGCAGCATCCTTCTACATGACTGTGTGGGTGCGGGCACAGTCACTGTCAGCGTGCAGCATCCTTTTATGTGGCAGTGTGGGTCCATTCGCAGTCACTGTCAGCATGCAGCATCCTTTGACGTGACAGTGTGGGTATGTGTGCAGTCACTGTCAGCATGCAGCATCATTCTACATGACAGTGTGGGTGGGTGCGCAGTCACTGTCAGCATGTAGCATCCTTCTACATGACAGTGTAGGTGTGTGTGCAGTCACTATCAGCACGCAGCATCCTTCTATGTGACAGTGTGGGTGTGTACGCATTCACTGTCAGCATGCAGCATCCTTCTATGTGACAGTGTGGGTGTGTGTGCAGTCACTGTCAGCATGCAACATCCTTCTACGTGACAGTGTGGGTGCGTGTGCAGTCACCGTCAGCGTGCAGCATCCTTCTACATGACAGTGTGGGTGCGTACACAGTCAATGTCAGTATGCAGCATCCTTCTACCTGACAGTGTGGGTGTGCGCGCAGGCACTGTCAGCGTGCAGCATCCTTCTATGTGACACTGTGTGTGTGTGCAGTCACTGTCAGCATGCAGCATCCTTCTACGTGACAGTGTGTGTGTGTGCAGTCACTGTCAGCATGCAGCATCCTTCTATGTGAAAGTGTGGGTGCGTGCGCAGGTGAATGCATTCTGATAGTAAACATGGTCAAACCATGCAAAATGAGATGTGGCGGCTGGAGACTAGGCAGGTCCCACTGAGCAGACTGGGGCCCGCTTGACTGGGGCCACCTTGACTGGGGTTCCATTGACCGGGTCACCATTGAAAGGGGTCCCATTGAATGGAGCCCTATACATATGTACCTGGTATTGAGTAGAATTTGGTCCTTGCCCAGTGGAGCATGGAGAGCTGCTCCTGATGCCACAGTCACACTACATCGTTTCGGCCCAACGCGGGTTGATGCGTGCTGACGTGTTGGGTTTTTGGTTGAAACGTCGGTACACGTCCGGTACGTTACCAGCGCGTTACTGGTGCGTTACCGGCATGTCGGTACATGTTGCGTGATAGCAACATGTGTACCTCCAGGTCGGAGTCCGTTGGAGCGCGTCGGGTGGCATTTTGTGCTTTCGCAAAACTTTCGGCGTGGACCGACGCGCGCCGACGGGTTGGAGGGGGCTTTACGGCCACGTTACCAAGACGTCGATACCCGTTGGCGGCACACCGGGCGAACGCTGACAGACCATTGATCAAAGTTGGTTAATGTTGGCTTTTTTTTCGCCCAAACTGCGAGCGTTCCGTCCCATCGACGGGTAACCGGCACGCTATTGGCGTTGCTCCAGCGTTTCTCGGCGCATTGGACGTGTTGCCGGCGCGCCTGGACGCGTTGGCGGCGGGTGTGGATGCGCTGCGGGCGCGTCCTAACGTGTTGCTGGCGGGTATGTATGCATTGACACGGTACTAACACGACACCAACGCGCCACCCCCACGCTGTCAACGTGCCGACAGCGCGCCGATGGCACGCTGGGAACCCGCTGGTGGGATGTTGACATGTTGTTCCACCGCACGTCGCAACGCGTTGGCCACACGCCAAAAACACACCACTAACACGCTACAACCCGTTGCCCTTTCTCCCAAAATGCCGAAAGCTTGGACGTGTCCCACGTGCTAGCAAATATTTTGCGCGTTGGCGATGCGCCGGGGGAAACGTCGTAGTGTGACTGCACCATTAGGTGTCCATTTGTGTGTGCAGTAGTGAACCTTGTGTGTTCAGTGGAGCATGGAGAGGTGGCCCTCAGGTGTCCATCTGCGTCTGGCCCAGTGGACCGTGGGGAGTTGGCCCTTTGGGTATGGAAAGAAGGTCCTGTGTCCATCTGAGCATGGAGAACTGACCCTCGTGTTGCCCAGTGGAGCGTGGGGAGGTATCCTTCATGTGTCCATTTGGGCGTGCAGAGAACGCGCTCATGTGTTCAGTGGATGAAGAAGTGACCCTCGTTTGTTCAGTGGGGCTGAAAGAGATGGCCCTCATGTGGTCAACCTTGTATCATAAGCTAAATTTCACATGACAAAAGGTGGAATTTGTTATTGTTATTTTGTGGAAGTTTCGGCACCTTTTGTCATGTCGTACTTTCTGCACATTGCTTTACAGACAGAAGTTGATACCAGTGCGTTAAAATAAGAGAACTGGTTGATAGTGTAAATGTGTCGTATTCACGCCATTATATGTCAAAATGACAGCGTCAATTCACTGTATGTCGGCAGGTTATTTGCTTAAAGTTGCATAGTCCGATGAAGCATCAAATTTTCAAAACCAAAGCACTCACCTAGATTTGATTCTACATATCTAACTCAGATACTGGTGCATCTATTAAGCAGGTTTTGCCATATAGAAGGGCAAAATAAGTCAACTTAATAGAACCTATTGCTGCATAAACCTATGGGGTCAGAGTTTTGGCATGCTTGCCAAATTAATTTTGCATGTTTGGACTTCAAATATCTCAAAAGTTAGTAATTTAAAATAATGGTTACTTCAATCTAAAGTAAGGTAGATTATAGAAATCACTCTAATATATTTATCTCAGAAAAAAATACAGAAACTCAAAACCATTGTACTATGCAACTTTAATATTTGGTGGCTGTGGAATGAATGTTGCTAAGTTGCGAGCTCAGTTTTGTAATTATGCATCTTTGGCTATGCTTTTCCCAGCAGTGTATATAATGAACTGTGTCAGGTATTGATCGCTGGCGCTTACCCAATCAGCCACCGGGACCAGTTTATGGATGGACACGCGACAGAGTGTGAGAAGCAGGCATTCTAACTGTGGATGCGCCTTGTCCGAGTTACTTATAATATGGTGAAATAGATTACTAATTACCCGACGTACTATGGCGGCATGGTAGCTGCTCCCAATAGAATGGTGCACTGTGATGTAAGCAGCACGCGTTAAGCTCTCAACTTTCGCAGAATATGCCATAAGCATATTCAGCACTCGACGGAGCGACCCAACCAGCCATGGCTGCGACCCAACCAGCCACGGTTGAACTCGTTTGAACTTGTTTCCACTACAAAGGTATTCGCGGTCAGCGATTGGTTAATAATATATCAAAACAAATGCTCGCTGCCATAGAATTTTTACTCAAAATTTTTACTTAAAAGAAATAAAGAACAATTTGGCATAAACATGGTGCACAAATGCAATATTATTACTTTATTATTACTTTATTCCACCGAAACGATGGTCGTATAACATATTGCAAATGGCGGCCCCCATAACGGGCGGCCATTTGCAATCGAAAAGGACAGCTCTGATTGGCTAAAATTATGGAAAGATCACATTATTATTTTAGTAGTTTCTTGTTCAGACATATTTACACATATATATGTATCTTTTGCACAGATTAAAGTGCTTGAAGTATATTTTAAATTTATCAACATCGACTTCTGTTTAAATCACACAATATCACTACTTACTGAATGGGAAACTAATCCTGCAAGGGTATGCTCGATATGACCCAGTGGTCAGCCGTTTTTGCTTCTTTCGTCGCTGTGGACCCTTCTCGAATATGCTAAGCGAAGTGATTACTTCCGGGGCCCCTTCCCTACATTGGTGTTGGCTCAGGTCCGAAGTATGAAGCAGCACGCATGTGCGGCATTGGTCGTAATGCTCGCATTGCGTTTGATGCGTGGAGAGGAAGAGACCCTCCCCCCGCCCTGCCGGCCGTCGCGCAGCATTCGCACCTCCCTTGCCACCCGCCTCTCAGCTTTCTCCCTCGCCCTCCCCCCGGCCCGCCGCTTTCTCACCTCCCCCGCCCTCGCCGTCCCTTCCTCCCTTATAAGGCCGCCCGCCGGCCTCCCTCAGTCACTCGCTTTCCTGCCTTCCTCCCTGCTGCTCCTTTTTCCTGTTTGGTAAAACTTCACCTCGGACCGCCGCATCACCCTCGGACCGCTCCACACCATGCCCGGGCACGGAAAAGGGAAGGGACAGAAAGGATCCCGGACGACCGCCCTGGCTTCGCCGGGGCCCGCCTCGGGCTCGCCGGGAGGCGCCTCACCTGCCGCAGCCCGGGCGTCTCCTCCGGCATCAGCGGATCGACCCTCGGGCACCGATGCCGCCATCCTCAAGGCCCTGCAACAGATCACCGGCTGCCTGGACTCCCTCGAGTCTACACCATGCCGCCCGTCCCAGCACCTCGGGCACATGTCACCGGGGGGGCGTACCCTCCGCCGCCACCTCAGGCGCCCCCCCCGGGGGCGGTGCACCCCCAATACGAGCGATACAGCCGCCTCGCTGCGCAGCCCTCGATCCAGGATGTCGCCGACCACTCCGCGGCCGACGCCGTCCGGGAGATCCTGGCGCCGACGCCGTCCGTGGCCTACCGTCCACCGCTATTCTGAAACGATCTTTACGTGGATCGCGGACGGGAGGCTCCCGCACGGTTGGCACGACCCGGTTGACCTCAACCTGGTGAGGGTGGAGTCCCTCATCATGCCCGCCCACCAAGCCGCCACCACAACCGCCCGAGCCGCAGACCCGGCCAGACCCCGGCCCCGGCCCCAGCCCCGCGCCCAAGCACACACCCGGGTGCCATACAGTAGGGACCTCCACGGCGCCCCCTGCAACGCCTGGAACAGGAACCCCACCTCCTGCACCCAAGCCACGCCGGGGGAGGCCCATGGCCAAGGCGGCGCCAGGCAGCGCCACACGTGCGCGTACTGCGCAAACGTGCGCAAGGTCCTCACGATGCACAGTGAGGACGTGTGCATGGCCAAGCGCGCACGTGAGCGCGCGACCCCCGCCACCTCGGCGAATTTTTAGTCCACCGGTGCCCCCCGGCCGGCCCGGAGGTCCTTAACCGGACTACCCATCAACCCAAGAAAGCCGACAACCCAACCAGCACCACCACCACCACCACCGCCAGCCCTGACAGCCCCCACGATATCGCCCCCGGCCCCCAGCCGGACAACCACCAGAGCACCATCAGCTCCCCAGGAGTGCGACCCAAGCACCACCTCGGTGCCAACCCTCCCAGCGCCACCACCTCAGCCGGGGACCACCACCCCGCCCCTAAGTCTCTCAACGCCTCTCGCCACCAGTCGATCATCATCGACCCCGACCCCCACCTCACCCCCGGCGATACCGCCTTTCTCTGCCCTCCCGACCCTCCCCCCCTCCGCCCTCTCCCCCGCCCACTCCCTCCCCCACCCCGCAGGACTTCGCTGCCCCCCTCTCCCTCACCCTCCCCCCCCCCGACCCCCCTCCCGCCACGGCCCACACCGTCGACGAGCCCACCGTCGACGTCCTCGACCCCCACCTCCAGGACACCCTCCCCGCCGCCCCCTCCTGCGGCCCCACCCCCACCCAGTATCGCCCCACCATCCTCTCCACCTGGCCCCACACCTCTGGCGAGGCGTGGGCCCGGTACCCCACCTTCACCCGCACCTACACCGCCCTCCGGGATGCGGGCCTCCCCAATTTTTTGGCCGCCCGCATCCCCCTCCCCATCAGGCCTCCACATACCTGCTTGGCGCGCCTGCCTCCAGGGCTACCGTGACCCCGCCGTCCTCAACTTTCTCGAGTTTGGCTTTCCCTCGAACTACTCCGCCTCGACCCCTCCCCGCCCGACCTTCTCTAACCACCGCGAGCCCCCCGAGAACCTCCCTCACATCCGAGAGTTCGTCGACACGGAGCTGGCCCTCGGCGCCCTCATCGGCCCCTTCACCATCCCTCCCTTCAGCCCCTGGATCCAGGTCTCCCCCATGATGACCCGCCCCAAGTCCGACTCAGGAAAGAGGCGGGTCATCGTGGACCTATCCTACCCTCCGGGAGCAAGCGTAAACTCGGGCATCCCCCGGCGCGAGTTCCTCGGGAGACCCCACTCCTACAGGCTCCCGTGTGTCGCCGACGTAGGCCGCCGCCTCATCAACGAAGGCACCGGGGCCTACGTCTGGTCGGCCGACATCTCCCGGGCCTACCGCCAGCACCGTGCCGACCCGCTCTCCTGCCCTCTGTATGGCATCTGCCTGGACGGCAACACATATGTCGACCTTGCCCTCCCCTTTGGCTGCCGCTCCTCGGGCGCGACGTGCGTGCGCGTCACCGCAGCAGTGGCCTGGATCATCCGGCGCGAGGGCTTCCACACCCTCGTCTACGTCGATGATTTCATCGGGTGCGAGGGCTCCTACCTGAGGGCGTGCCAGCCCTTTGACGCCTTCCTCGCCCTCACTGCGACCCTCGGCCTCGACGTGGCACCCGGTAAGTTTCATACCCCCGCTGTCCGCCTCACCTGGCTCGGGTTCGCCCTCGACAGCGAGGCGATGACCATCCGGGTCGCCCCCGACAAGATCCAGGCCCTGGTCGACGACTGCGAGGCCCGCATCGCCCGCCCCGCCCTCGGGAAACGCGATCTCCAAAGCCTCCTAGGCCGCCTCAACCACGTCAGCAGCTGCGTGCTCCCAGGACGGAAATTCATGGCCCGGCTCCTCGGGGCGCTCCGCAGCTGCTTCAGGGCCGCCTCTCTTACCCTCGCCGACGACGCCCTCCGGGACCTGAGGTGGTTCGCCACCTACGGCCGTGTCACCAACGGCCTCCACCTTCTCCGGGCCCCCGAGGGCCGTCGCTTGGTAATTTAGTGTGACTCCTGCCTGACCGGATGGGGGGCCTACTCCAGTACCCACTTCTACGCCCGAGGGTACTCCCCGGGCTTCCGGGTGCGCTTCCCGTCGATCCACGAGCTCGAGGCGGTCAACCTCGTCATCGCCCCCCGCTTCCTCCTCCCCGAGGACGGTGGTTGTTAATACCGACAACATGGCCTCTGCCGCCGCACTCGAGTCGGGGCGCGTCCGAGACCCCACCCTCGGGACCTGCGCGAGGGAGCTGTGGCTTATGGCAGCCACGGGCTCCTTCGAGCTCCGAGTCACCCACAAGCCCGGGGCGGACCTCCTCCTCGCCGACGCCCTCAGCCGCGCCCACCTCGCCGACCCCTGGGCCGACACAGCGCGGGCCGAGGTGGCCCGCCTTGGGCTCCAACCCGCCCACGCCTCTCATGACGCTTTCCCATTTCACCCCGGCCTGTAGGCTTCTCCTCCGCCGAGGTCGCCGATGTCGCCCGCCTACGCCTCGCATCACTCGCCCCGGCTACCTGGAGAAACCGCCGCCGACAAGCCGAGGACTTTGTGGGCTACATAGTCGCCCGAGGCCTGGACCCCCTCGCGCCGTCGGCCTTCGACGTCGCGTCATACACCGCCTCCCTCTACGCCCGCGCCCTTGCCCCGGCCTCCGTCAAGAACGGGGTCTCGGGGGCGCGGTCCTGGGTGCAGGGGGCCGGGGGCCTCACCTCGGGCTTCGACCCCCGCCTCGCCAAAGACGTCTGTCGGGGGGGGGGGAACGCACGTCCCGCGTCAGGCCCCTCCCCTGACCCCGCAGCAGCTCGCCCTCGCCATCGCCCACCTCACGCGAGCGGGCCCCGCCTCACTCGTGCCTCGGGCCGCCCTCCTCCTCGGGTACTTCGGGATGCTCCGGCAATCCAACCTCCTGGCCCCGAGCCCCGAGGGCTGGGGCGGCCCCCACACCCTCACCCGTGCTGACATCCGCCCCGCGCCCGGGTGCCTGCGGCTCCTCATCAGGACCTCCAAGACCATCTCCGGCCCCTCGGGCGCGGTCGCCCTCTTCGTCCCAGCCACCCTCGGATCGAAGCTCTGCCCCGTTGCAGCCTGGCGGTGCGGCATCGCCCAGTGCCCGGCGCCCCCCGACGTGCCGGCCTTCCTCATGCCCTCGGGCCGGCCCCTCGACCCGCGCTCCCTGACCACTCTCCTGAGGGGCGCCCTGCAGGCCCAAGGAGTGCTCGCCTCCGAGACCTTCACTCTCCACAGCCTCCGCCGAGGCGCCGCCCAGGCCTGCCACCACGCCGGGGTGCCCTTGGCCGATATAATGGCGCAAGGCACCTGGACCTCTGAGGCGGTGCATGCATATGTGCCCCGCCTCGCCCCCTCGGGCGTGCCTCGAGCCCTCTCCTCCGCTTTGGTGGAGGGCTCCTCGGCTCCCCTCCCCTGAACTCTAAAAGCATAGGTTATACTTCCGCTCCCTCTGAGCCTCTTTTTTACCTTCCTCATATCACCTGTATTATATGTTCGCTCCTCATGAGCCTCCTCACTGTTGCCTTGTTGTATAACTGTATGTCTGAGGCGTGCCAATAAACGCCTCCTTTTCTCCACATCCGCCTCGCCCTCTTCCTTTTCGCGCATCGGTCGTAATGCTCGCATTGCGTTTGATGCGTGGAGAGGAAGAGACCCTCCCCCCGCCCTGCCGGCCGTCGCGCAGCATTCGCACCTCCCTTGCCACCCGCCTCTCAGCTTTCTCCCTCGCCCTCCCCCCGGCCCACCGCTTTCTCACCTCCCCCGCCCTCGCCATCCCTTCCTCCCTTATAAGGCCGCCCGCCGGCCTCCCTCAGTCACTCGCCTTCCTGCCGTCCTGCCTGCTGCTCCTTTTCCTCCACCCACCCACCCAACTCTCTCTCTCCTACTGCTGGTGGAGGGCTCCTCGGCGCCCCTCCCCTGAACTCTAAAAGCATAGGTTATACTTCCGCTCCCTCTGAGCCTCTTTTTTACCTTCCTCATATCACCTGTATTATATGTTCGCTCCTCATGAGCCTCCTCACTGTTGCCTTGTTGTATAACTGTATGTCTGAGGCATGCCAATAAATGCCTCCTTTTCTCCACATCCGCCTCGCACTCTTCCTTTTTGCGCATCACCCAGCGATGAGTGGGCGCTGAGGGTGTCGGCAGTGATTGGTGTAGTAGAATTATGTGTTGCTCGCTTGTGAAGGATGGGTGCTGGAGGCACGAGGTGTGGTGATGCATGGGACGCCCCTGGTCTACAACGGATCCATAGGACACGACTATCACTGACTGTGGACGGGTGTGAGTTCACTGCTGTCTAACCGTGGGTGCGTGGATGTGGGTGCGTGACGTGCCGACATCTACTGACGTAGTTTGACAGAGCTGGTCGGTGAGCTGTAATGTAACATCGTGCACACACGTAGAAAGGCGAGTTAAGTTCACAGACGGACGGGATTTCAGGCAGAGATTCGTCACCAAAACGCACTGCCCACGAATGTTTGGTGATAGGGACAGATGAGCTGAGTGCGGGAGGGGAGTGGGTGGGGAGGGGATGGGGAGGGGACGGCGGGGTGGGGATGCAGGGAGTCGGGTAGACCGCCCCTCAGTTGATTATCGATGGTCGAAACCATGTGAGATGGGAAAATGCGTAAGTAAAAGTGAAAACCACTAGCTTAAATCAAAAGCTGTTATTTTTAAATGTAGATTCATTAAATCGATAGTCATTTTTTAAATTGTTTTTCATTTGTGTTATGCTAATGCAAAATATTTGTATTTTATTTGTGTGTGCGGTGGATTGGAACTGCATAATTTAGTAGTTTCGAATTCTGCATTATCTTTTAGATAAATAAATTTGATTGATTCCCATAAGTTGCTATATTTTAATCTGAAGTACCTTTTATTTTAAAAGGTTACCTTTTGGGTGTTTGACATAAAAACGTGCTAAACCTAATGTTGGCATGCAGGTTATAGCAGTAATACAAACACGTTCCATTCATTTATATTATTCCCTTCTATGTAAACCACAGGTATACAGGTATTGCAATACCTCAGGGAGTTTGACGCCACTGCCCTGCAGAGTTGTAAACCACTGCCTTGTGGTACAGGTTCTTGACAGAACCGAAGGCTAAAGGAGCAAACCCTGAACAGAAAACCATGTCACTGTGGCAGCATCAAGGGCGGTTGATGTATGGAACTCCCAACATCTCCCGACCGGCCACTGCAGGGACAAATAGTTTTGCGCCTGTCTGGACATGTTCTTGCCGGTGTGAAACCTTTATTTACTCCCCGAGAGAGTACCGCTGGTAACTTGCAAAAGCCAGCAGCACGTCAACACTTTTGCAGGCAGCTTTCATGAAATGTAGATTAACATCAAGAAGACGGAGGTGCTGTACCAACCCAACTCTACAAGAACCTGAGAGGAGGATATCATTGTTGACGGAAACAAGCTGAACTCTGTTCCAGAATTCACCTACCTCGGAAGCACTATATCAAGTGATGGACGCATTGATGCTGAAATACAGAGGAGGATGGCCAAGGCTAGCACATCTTTCGGCCAACTACGCCAGAGACTCTGGAACAACTACCATGTGTCCATGCAGGTCAAAGGCAAGATCTACCATGCAATCGTGCTATCCACCCTACTATAAGGAGCCGAGGCCTGGACAGTGTACAGACAGACGCCAGGTGAAAAAGCTGCATGCCTTTATGATGCGACATCTGCATTCAATCATGAGGCTAACCTGGAAGGACAAAGTGACAAGTAAGGAAATACTCAAACGGTCGGGGCTGCCCTCTATGGAAGATCTTCTGATCAAAAAGAATCTCCAGTGGACTGGACACCTCATGAGGATCTTATCAGAGAGGCTACCAAAGCAGATCCTCTACTCTCAACTGTCTTCTGGTTACAGAAAGAGAGGTCACCCTCATCTCCGGTTCAAGGATACCATCAAGAGAAACCTTAAGCTGAGAGACATTAACACCGACTCATGGACATCACTCTCACAGCAGAGAGCTAAATGGAGAGCGGCAGTCAAGTAATGAAAGCAGTCTTTGTTGCATCATGACCGACAGCATGATGATGATGATGTACACCACACACATTTAATAAGTGCACTAATTCCGACCCACCCAGGGGGAGGCTAATGACTAGGATGTGTATATATACATAAACAATTCCCATAGTCATAGAGAGGGAAAATGAATTCACCAGAAACCAGAAACAGCTATTTCTGCGGAATTTATAAAAAACCGGTCCCAGTGCATTCTCCCATATTTTACCTATCAGAGTCACCAGAAACTAAAAACAACTGGAAGTAGCTACCAGCTGCGTATAAGTTTCAGCCTGCTGAAACTGGTTCTGGGCAAATCTGTGCTTATTGATTGAATCGACTGCTGATCAGTGTGCCACAAATAATAATCAAGCTGGTTCCCTGTTACACCTATAGTATTTTAAAACATGGGAGAAAGCACTAGGACCAGTTTATATTTTTCTTTGATAATTATTCAAATGTTCTTAAATGGAATAATATACGCTTCTTTTAATCTATTGCCAACAAATTGCCTATGTTGTTACAAAACGATTTTGTAATTCAAGTACAACGTGCTTGAGCACCAGCGGAAACAAATATGCAAAATGTGGGGAGGTTGGTCCTAAGCATTGCTTATTCCTATAATTTAAGGTGTGTGTGTAAAGGATCAATTTTATGTAAGTGCTTTGATTTTGAAAATGTGTTGCTTTCATCGGACGATGCAGTGTTAACGTGGTGCAAATCTGCTTCTTCCACATTGTTCCAGCAGTTCACTTCATAGTTGCATTCTCGCATCTCACTGATTCAGTTTTCTGGTTAGTATTGTCAGATTATTTCGTCATCATCTGAATACTGGAAATTAACCTTTCAGAAAGAGCACAAGCCTCGCGCAGCCAGAAGTGCAACTTCAGTGTGTAACGTGTTGTTAGAGTGTAAAACCCCAAGTATTCGACGGTTCAAGCGCCAAAGGGTACGGTAACCATATTCACATGAACCTTATCTATTTGCACCATAACTACGGGTGGCATACCGTTGGGTACTATAACCACGACTACCATAGCAACGGTACCATAATTACAGGTACTATAACTGCAGGTACCATAACTACAGGTACCATAACTACAAGTGTGACTAACATGTGGCGCATGACACCATAACCATGGGTACCATAACCATAATTACTATAACACCTGGTACCATAACATTAGGTATCGTAACCATAGGTACCATAACCATGGATACCATAACCATAGGTATCATAACCATGTGGCCACTGAGGCATAATACCATAACCATGAGTATCACAACCACTGGTACCATAACAACACGCACCATAACCATAGGCACCATAACCAAGAGTACCATAAACATATATGTACTATAGCCATGGGTACCGTACCTGTGTGTCCAGTGGGACATGGTACCATAACCACAACTATCATAACCACAGGTAACATAACTACAGATAACATAACCATGAGTACCAAAGCAATGAATACGACTACCATGAGTTTTAGCTACACGTACTATAGCCATGGGGGTTATAACCACTTGTACCATAATCTTGGGTACAATTGATACAAATATTATAAATTTGCAGGTACTATGACTATGAGTAGCATGAGTGTTATTACCAGGACCATTGGCATCATATCACGGATGCTATAGCCACGAGCACCATTACCATGAATACAATAACCATAAATACCATAACCATTGACATTCATATCCACCTATGCATAACTACCAGTACCATATTCACTGGAACCATAACCCTGAGTACTATAAACCATGGGTACCATAAGGGTGGGTACTAATCTGTCATGTACCACTGTCATGGGTGTCATAACCATTGGCAAAATACACAGCAACTTTCATTTATATAAATCTTTTAAATTCTCTGGCAAACCCTAGCAGTGCAGTGGTGGTCATGTGAAGGTCATTTCCAAGGGATGTGGCAATGGCCACGTGATGGTCGCTTCTCTTCTTAAATTACTACCTGTGAGTCTCCAGGTCGTGTCTTCCAACCACGTGACCTCCATGAAAGGTCAGTGAAACAAAAAGCTGCTAAATCATATTGAACATTGTGATCCCCCTAAACTCCACCCTCTCGACGATCACCCGCTCCAAACACATATTAAATTATAACGTTATCATCATGGCTATCACATTCTCCGCTATGACCACCTCTTACACCAGAGGGCTTCCCGTGTGGAAGGTCGGGAGTTCGAATCCCAGTCGAGTCAAACCAATGACTTATAAAATTGATACTTGTTACTACCTAACCTGATCTCCCAGTGGGGCAGCACTATAAAGGTACCCTGAATGCGCACTGTTACAAGTCGGTACCTATCCTGATATGACTATAGGATGCTAGGATATAAAACCCCAAAAACCAAACTAGCGCGTACCCGCTGAGGAATCTCACGGTTTCCTTTGCCACAGACCACCACAGAACCTAGATAAAGGATTCACCCTGTACTCACACGCAGTACACGAGTGAATACAGCCCTATATAAAAGCTTTCGAAAAAGCGAGGAAATGGAATGAGAGCCTAAATCCACAATTTAAAAAGCAATACTTATTCTTTAAATATGTCTTAATATTTCCCCGCTACCTTTGAGTCAGAGTTCAATATACCGTACATTGTTGGAAGGGAAGGTGAATGGCAGCAGAGGGAGAGGGAGACCAAGAACATCATGGTTTACAAATATTTCACAGTGGACAGGCTTGAATTATTCACAGTCTATCAGAACAGCACAACATCGGGACAAGTGGAGAACCATTGCATCCAACCCTCGACTAGAGGATGGAACTGTTGATTGATTGACCTTTGAGTTGAAAAATATAATAAAACATATAGTTGAATAGAATTTAAAGGTGAAATCGACATCGTTCTATGGCCGCCATCTTGTCTTTTTGCATTCTCTCCCATTTCACCAACTCTGTGCTGATATAAGTACCCATTTGATACTGGAGGCAGGCATTCTACTTCCTGTTCCATAATAAAGCTATTTTCACCCGTATTTACACTACGTTGTCATTCACCCGTGTACTATAAGTACAGGGTGAATCTTTCATCTACACACAACCATACAGCTACCCCTAGACTAGACATAATCATTATGACCCTTTCAAAGCACTCACGCACCTGTGTCCGCCCAGACTAAAACAACAGTGGTATCTTGTAGCATTATAAAAATCCCAAATTTAAAAAAGAAAATTAGAGGGGAGGTTGGTTTTATTCGGTAGAATATGTCATTTTTCAGCGCCAGTTAAATTATAAAAGTTGGAACATTTGTTAACAATTTATGAGTGACTTGTTGTGATGGGAAAATAAAACAGATTTGTTTTAAACAAAAGGTTTGGGTAGTTTAAATAATAATAATAATATTGTACATGGCTCTTATTGACCAGTGCTGGAATAGTCCGATTTGTTCAATTGTACATCGTAGGAACATCTGATCCAGAGTTTGAGGAATCAGTGAGCACAGAAGTGAACAGCTGTCAGTATGGCGTTGACCTCAATCGGAATGTGGAATGCGTAAGCCTCAGATTGCTTCAACTACCCTAATGATCTCACAAACTCGCAGGCTTCAAACCCATATCTGGAAATAATTGCTTGGCATTGTAGCGTAAGAGTGCACGGGTAAGCCACTTAGTTCGCCCCTACCTGGGCACTGTCTCCCCGCACGACGGCGGTACTCGGGAGACCTCTCAGACCGCCCGCAGCCACCTGCCGCCTCACCCCCACCACCACCCCACCCAGCCAGGCGCCCCAGGTGTCTTAAAAAAAGTCCCTTCTCAACTCTGATCGGAACACAGCCAACGTGGGGCCGTGTTCGTCGTCAGGGCTCGTGTGGACGTGTTTGGATCTGCTTCAAAGGGGAGCCTGGTTATGCAAGCATCCTATGCACACTTACCCTGTCACACTAGGCGTATAGCCTCAGCGTATGCCGATGTATGTGATTTTGCGCCAACACGTTGGTGTAGGCTGAGATGCATTATGGGTACGTTTGCCATAAGTAGTGTTCATTAAGAGCACGCTGGTAAATGCTGTCCTATGGCATCGCATGCCAAGGCGCCAACAACATTTTGAACATGTTCAAAATGATCGATGTATGACAGCGTATGTTTTATATGTTAGGCATACACTATAGGTATGTTAGCTATACATCGATACACGTCAGATGTACTTTAGACATACGGGGAAGTATGTTAGTCGTAAGTCCAGCAGGTGGAAACATATAGTCTGCATATTGTCAACATATGAATAACTTAGTTCTAATGTATGTCTAACCTATATATCTGATCTTTCTCCAACGTGCCTTGACGTATTTAGACATATAAGACATACTTCTAGCAATGGAATAACTTATTTAAAGACCCTGTCACACCATGCCGTGTAGCCTAAGCGTATGCCGACGTATGTGATTTTTGGGACAACACGTTGGTGTACACTGGGATACGTTATGGGTATGTTTTGCATAACTAGTGTCCATTAAGAGCACGCTGGTAAATGCTGTCATATGGCATCGCACGCCAAGGCGCCGAAAATTTGAAGTTTATTTCATACATTGGGCATCATCATGCTGTCGGTCGCGATGTGACAAAGACTGCTTTCCTTACTTGACTGTCGCTTTCCATTTAGATCTCTGCTGTGAGAGTGATGTCCATGAGTCGGTGTTAATGTCTCTCAGCTTCAGGTTTCTCTTGATGGTATCCTTGAAGCGGAGACAAGGGCGCCCTCTCTTTCTGTAACCAGAAGACAGTTGAGAGTAGAGGATCTGCTTTGGTAGCCTCTCTGATGACATCCTCATGAGGTGTTCAGTCCAGTCCAGGCTTTTTTATCAGAAGATCTTCCATAGAGGGCAGCCCTGTCCGTTCGAGTATTTCCTTATTTGTCACTTTGTCCTTCCAGGTTAGCCTCATGATTGAACGCAGATGTCACATCATGAAGGCATGCAGCTTTTTCATCTGTCGTCTGTACACTGTCCAGGCCTCGGCTCTATATAGTAGGGTGGATAGCATGATTGCATGGTAGATCTTGCCTTTGACCCACATGGACACATGGTGGTTGTTCCAGAGTCTCTGGCGTAGTCAGCCGATAGATGTGCTAGCCTTGGCCATCCTCCTCTGTATCTCAGCATCAATGCGTCCATCACTTGATACAGTGCTTCTGAGGTAGATGAATTCCTGAAAAGAGTTCAGATTGTTTCCGTCAACCATTTTATCCTCCTCTCAGATTCTTGTACAGTTGGGTTGGTACAGCACCTCCGTCTTCTTGATGTTAATCTTCAGGCTGAACTCCTTTGATGCATCGGAGAAAGTATCCACTATTTTCTGGATCTCTTCAGCAGAGTGGGCAACCAGTGCACTGTCATCTGTGAATAGTAGCTCTCTCACCAGTATCCAAGTAGTCTTGGTCTTTGCTCTGAAGTGTGCGACGTTGAATAGGTCAGCGCTCTGTCTGGACTGTATATAGACACCATCCCTCATGCCTCGGAAAGCCTCATTGGGCATTGCTGATAGGAAGATGTAGAAGAGTGTGGGGGCCAGTACACAACCTTGCTTGACCCCATTGGTACATTTCATGAAAGCTGCCTGCAGAAAGTGTTGAAGTGCTGCTGGCTTTTGCAAGTTACCAGTGGCACTCTCTCAGGGAGCAAATAGGTCTCACACCAGCATTGCTCATACGCTCACGCAATACGTTGTTTGACAGGGCCATACTCAGAGGCCATTCTCAGCGTGGTCTACTGAGTGAGTGTGGCTGACGAAAGGGCAGGCAGTGGGTTCCATGGAACAGGCCCCGGATTGAGCCGACTGCGCAGTCGGTAATGTTAGTGGCATGGTGTGAGGGTGTCCAGGTGTAACGATTTCAATTTCCCCCCTTTCCAAGTTCCCCCCGGGAATCTGAAAACGTTTTTAATTTCCCTCCGGTGAAATTGAAAACGTTTTCAGATTCCCGGGAGGGAAATTAAAAACAGTTTTCAGATTCCTCCCCCAATTTTCAAATTCCCCCCTCCGGGAATCTAAAATTGTTTAAAAAACTTTAAAAAACGTTTTAAAATTTAGACCTATAATATTTTTTTCTTAGCCATCTTGGAGACTTTTTGTGTCATTTGGGGTGAATTATGTTTTGTTGTAGTAGTAATAATTTCCATTCTGCTATTCTCTGTGTATTATTATATTTGTCATGAAAATTAACCAAAAATAAAGAAAATTCCCCAAAAATGGGTGGAGGGAAAGTTAAAATGAGGGAGGGAAAACGAAAACGTTTTCAAATTCCTGTGGGATGAATTTAAAATGTTTTCAAGTTCCCATGGGGGGACCTTCAATCAGGGGGGAATTTGAAATCTTTACACCGGGGGGGGGGGGGGGGGGGGCAGTGCGGGCAGGTGGACATGAAGCAACGGCGCTCCACGGAGAGGCTCCGGGTACAGAGCGGGGTATGACGGGGGGGGGGGGGGGGGCGGGGGGCGGACAAGTGTGTCGGGCTTGGGAGGGATGTGAGGTGTAAGGGTGGAAAGCATGGTGTGTGGGGTGAATTAAGTTAGCAGAGCGACCGGAGAGGCCTGTGAGTAGACAGAAAGTTGGGAAAAGGCACCATGGAAATGGTGTCGGAGAGACGCGAAGGGAGACAGGGAGGCAAAGTGGGGTGTCGGAGAGACAGGAAGGGAGACAGGGAGGCAGGGTTTGGTGTCGGAGAGACAGGAAGGGAGACAGGGAGGCAGAGTGGGATGTCGGAGAGACAGGAAGAGAGACAGGGAGGCAGAGTGGGATGTCGGAGAGACAGGAAGGGAGACAGGGAGGCAGGGTGGGGTGTCGGAGAGACAGGAATGGAGACAGGGAGGCAGAGTGGGGTGTCGGAGAGACAGGAATGGAGACAGGGTGGGGTGTCGGAGAGACAGGAATGGAGACAGGGAGGCAGGGTAGGGTGTCGGAGAGACAGGAAGGGAGGCAGGGTGGGGTGTCGTAGAGACAGGAAGGGAGGCAGGGTGGGGTGTCGGAGAGACCGGAAGGGAGACAGGGAGGCAGAGTGGGATGTCGGAGAGACAGGAAGGGAGACAGGGAGGCAGGGTGGGGTGTCGAAGAGACAGACAGGGAGGCAGAGTGGGGTGTCGGAGAGACAGGAAGGGAGCAGGGAGGCAGAGTGGGATGTCGGAGAGATAGGCAGGGTGGGATGTCGGAGAGACAGGGAGGCAGGGTGGGGTGTCAGAGAGACAGGAAGGGAGGCAGGGAGGCAGAGTGGGATGTCGGAGAGACAGGAAGGGAGACAGGGAGGCAGAGTGGGATGTCGGAGAGACATGGAGGGAGACAGGGAGGCAGAGTGGGATGTCGGAGAGACAGGGAGGGAGACAGGGTGGCAGGGTGGGGTGTCGGAGAGACAGGAAAGGAGGCAGAGTGGGGTGTTGAAGAGACAGGAGGAGCAGGGAGGCAGAGGGGATGTCGGAGAGACAGGAGGGAGACAGGGAGGCAGAGTGAGGGTGTCGGAGAGACAGGGAGGGAGACAGGGAGGGGAGTGGGATGTCGGAGAGACAGGGAGGGAGACAGGGAGGCAGAGTGGGATGTCGGAGAGACAGGGAGGGAGGCAAGGTGGGGTGTCGGAGAGACCGGAAGGGAGACAGGGAGGCAGAGTGGGATGTCGGAGAGACAGGAAGGGAGACAGGGAGGCAGGGTGGGGTGTTGGAGAGACAGGGAGGCAGACAGGGAGGCAGAGTGGGATGTCGGAGAGACAGGGAGGGAGACAGGGAGGCAGGGTGGGGTGTCGGAGAGACAGGAAGGGAGGCAGAGTGGGGTGTTGGAGAGACAGGAAGGGAGCAGGGAGGCAGAGTGGGATGTCGGAGAGACAGGAAGGGAGACAGGGAGGCAGAGTGGGATGTCGGAGAGACAGGGAGGGAGAGTGGGATGTCGCAGAGACAGGGAGGGAGACAGAGAGGCAGGGTGGGGTGTCGGAGAGACAGGAAGGGAGACAGGGAGGCAGAGTGGGGTGTTGGAGAGACAGGAAGGGAGCAGGGAGGCAGAGTGGGATGTCGGAGAGACAGGAAGGGAGACAGGGAGGCAGAGTGAGGTGTCGGAGAGACAGGAAGGGAGACAGGGAGGCAGAGTGGGGTGTTGGAGAGACAGGAAGGGAGCAGGGAGGCAGAGTGGGGTGTCGGAGAGACAGGAAGGGAGACAGTGAGGCACAGTCGGGTGTGGGAGAAACAGCAAGGGAGACAGGGAGGCACAGTCGGGTGTCTGAGAGACAGCAATGGAGACAGGGAGGCACAGTCGGGTGAATATGATTATGAGATAGAGGGCAAGAAACAGCGGGGAAATGGAAGAATAGACAGAGGTCGGTGGAAGCGGGGAATACAGTCAGGGAATATGGATAGATACGGGAGACAGGAAGGCAGATAGGAAGGCAGAGTATGGAAGATAGTGGCCTGGGCTCAGGGACAACTAAACTGCTAATAAATTACCTACTAAATCGTCCACAGTATACTACTAAACTTGAAGGGGTTGATTCTTCACAAAGGGAAATGAAGACAGGGGGACAGCAAGGATCTACCATGGGCCCACTATTATTCTTAATCTACATTAACGACCTCCCAGTAGTGCTTGAAAAAGTAAAGGGAAGCATATTTGCTGATGATGTGGCACCGGTTGCTACATATGCTGATATAAAAGTGACTCAATCCAAAATGAATCATAACTTAGAAAGATGAAACCATCGCAAAAGGGAAAATAAACTCTCAATAAATATTATAACAATTAATTATGCAATATTTGCAAACAAAACTAAACATTCCAGCTCACCAATTGACAGAATAAAGATACGAGAGAGGCTCTCAAAGGAGGCTCTAAGCTTTAAATATCTAGCCACGCCACTACACTTGACCCTACATTGTCAGGAAGCAGTCAATTAAATAGGATTAACAGAACATTGGCAGCTAAAATGAACACCTTCACACCACCACACCATCACAACACCACCACACCGCCACACCATCACAACACCACCACACCGCCACACCATCACAACACCGCCACACCATCACAACACCACCACACCGCCACACCATCACAACACCACCACACCACCATACCGCCACATCACCACCTCCACCACCACACCGCCACATCATCACAACACCACCACACCGCCACACC
Organism: Branchipolynoe longqiensis; assembly: GCA_030323885.1. Taxonomy (NCBI): domain Eukaryota; kingdom Metazoa; phylum Annelida; class Polychaeta; order Phyllodocida; family Polynoidae; genus Branchipolynoe; species Branchipolynoe longqiensis. The sequence continues at coordinate 41,029,598 of CM059198.1, forward strand.
ATCACAACACCACCACAGCGCCACATCACCACCTCCACCACCACACCGCCAAACCACCACCTCCACAACCACACCATCACACCACACCAGCACCTCCATCTCCACCACCACACCGCCATACCACCACCACCATAACTACCATCACTTTCATCACCTCCATCTCCGCCTCCATCACTACCACCGCTACCTCCACTACCACACTCACTCCCAGCCCCACCACCCCCTCCAACTCCATCACCACCATCACCACCATCACCGCCTCCATCACTACCACCACTACCTCCACTACCACACTCACTCCCAGCCCCACCACCCCCTCCAACTCCATCACCACCATCACCATCACCACCATCACCGCCTCCATCATTCCCACCGCTACCTCCACTAACACACACTCACGCCAGCCCTACCCCCTCCAACTCATCACCCATCACACCCCCATCAGCACCATCACCACCATCACCGCCTCCATCACTACCACACTACCTCCATACCCACTCACTCCAGCCCTCCACCCCCTCCAAACCTCCATCACCACAGCACCATCACCACCATCACCGCCTCCATCACTCACCACCGCTACCTCCACTACCACACTCACTCCCAGCCCTACCACCCCTCCCACCAACTCCATCACCACCATACACAATCACACCTTCACCGCCTCCATCATACACCGCTACCTCCACTACCCCACACTCATTCCAGCCCCACACCTCCTCCATCACCACCAGCACCATCACCACCATCACCGCCTCCATCACTACCACCGCTACCTCCACTACCACACTCACTCCCAGCCCTACCACCCCCTCCAACTCCATCACCATCACCACCATCACCGCCTCCATCACTACCACCGCTACCTCCACTACCACACTCACTCCCAGCCCCACCACCCCCTCCAACTCCATCACCACCAGCACCATCACCACCATCACCGCCTCCATCACTACCACCGCTACCTCCACTACCACACTCACTCCCAGCCCTACCACCCCCTCCAACTCCATCACCACCAGCACCATCACCGCCTCCATCACAACCACCGCTACCTCCACTACCACACTCCTCCCAGCCCTACCACCCCTCAAACTCATCACCACCAGCACCATCACCACCATCACCGCCTCCATCACTACCACCGCTACCTCCACTACCACACTCACTCCCACCCCTACCACCCCCTCCAACCCATCACCATCACCACCATCACCGCCTCCATCACTACCACCGCTACCTCCACTACCACACTCACTCCCAGCCCCACCACCCCTCCAACTCCATCACCACCATCACCATCACCACCATCACGCCTCCATCACTACCACCGCTACCTCCACTACCACACTCACTCCCAGCCCTACCACCCCTCCAACTCCATCACCACAGCACCATCACCACCATCACCGCCTCCATCACTACCACCGCTACCTCCACTACCACACTCACTCCCAGCCCTACCACCCCTCAACTCCATCACCACCAGCACCATCACCACCATCACCGCCTCCATCACTACCACCGCTACCTCCACTACCACACTCACTCCCAGCCCTACCACCCCCTCCAACTCCATCACCACCAGCACCATCACCACCATCACCGCCTCCATCACTACCACCGCTACCTCCACTACCACACTCACTCCCAGCCCCACCACCCCCTCCAACTCCATCACCACCATCACCACCCGCACCATCACCACCATCACCGCCTCCACCATCACCACTGCCTCCACCACGAACAACCGCCTCCACCTACACCACCACCCCACTCCCACCCCCACTCCCACTCCCACAGCCACCACCACCACTTCCACCATCGCCCCCACCCACTTCCACCACCACACCACCACGTCCACTTCCACCACCTCCACTTCCACCACCACTTCCACTTCCACCAACTCCACTTCCACCACCTCCACTTCCACCACCACACCACCACCTCCACTTCCACCACCTCCACTTCCACTTCCACCACCACCTCCACTTCCTCCACTTCCACCACCACACCACTACCTCCACTTCCACCACCCCCACTTCCACCACCTCAACTTCCACCACCACACCACCACACCACCACCTCCACCTCCACCACTCCCACTACCACCACACCCACCGCCCCCACGGTGTGCGTCAGCTGTGCTCCCCGGGACGCCGAGGCTGGGTCCCGTGGAGCACAGCGAGTGTTTTCCCTGTGCTGTGCCTAATTGAGTCATGCATGCATTAGCTAACTGACTTACCTTTCAAACCGTGAGTCATGTGGATGAGCAGCCCGTGCTGTAGCAAATAGCCGTCAACGTGAAATCCTCTTTTAACAAACATGTGAGCTAATCGCTCCTTATCTAGGGGTGATTAATCACGTGATCGCTTGACAGTACGCGTCAGTTTCACGTGTCCACTAATTCCGTACATCATAGTGTAAGTACTGGACTGTAATATTGATTGGAATCCATGTTGTAAATGTCCTTACGCTTTTATTTATTATCCCCATCACTGATGCCCGGCATTAGAATTCCAGTCGAATGTGGGCACTTGAAGACACATGTTAGAGACATGTTTACTGATGCCTGTCTGACGTCGTGGGTTGGCGCACTGCCCATCGCTACTGTCGACGTTCTGTGCCCTCTTTGCGCTCTCTGCCCGGGGTGAAAGCTGCATGGTCAGATGAGAGCGTCAACTTGTTGATAGCAAAACACTCATCTAGATATTGTTCTACGTACCACACTTGGATACCGGTGCACGTATCAAATTAAAATAATAACAATTTAATAGAATGTATTACTGCTGAAGCATACGGTGTCAGAACTTTGACCTGTTTGTCTAAATTAATTTGATATATTTTCACTTCAAATATCGCCACTTAAAATAAAATGCCACTTCAAACTAAAGTAAATTAGATTATAATGATCAACTATATGTATTTATCTAAATAAATGGCAGAAACTCAAAACCATCGGATATGCAACTTTAATATATGTGTGCGCAGTTTGAGCTAGGGATATACTGTTAGGTTTCAGTACATCCCATAGCCAGAGGAGGTAGGAATCGTAGTGCCACTAATACCGACTAGGAGACTAGTGAACACACAATAGAAGTTCGCATTAAAACCAGGGCTTACAGGGAGGGAGGGACCTGCAGGGGTTACAAAGTAGTCTATATACCCCGCTCTTCATGTCATTAGAGTTCCACACTAATGCACCGCCGTACGGTTCTGCGGTCTACGGTCTACGGTCTGTGGCGAACTCGGCCATGGTCCAAGTAGTGGCCTCTGGACATTGCGATGTTTTGTTACTAACATGCCTGCAGCGGGTCGTGTAGCTCTTGGTGCAAATACCAGCGGCTGAGACAATAAGTTCCACACAGGCAAACATGGCGGCCGCAGTCCGCTGGTGGTCACATTAACTACATCGCCAATGAGATCAGGCGGTGTAGTTAATTACCTGCGACCGTCAGCATAATTAGGAAAATGACTGTTAGGAACATGATATCGGAAATATATTCAATTATTCATTGGCGTCTTTGTGAAATGATGTTAATCCATGAAGAAGTCGCCCCCTTCCTTCTCTATTGCACTTGAGTGCTGAGTCTGGGGTGGAGGGGGTAGTTCAATCAGTGAGGCAGTGAGAGATGGGGCTTGGGTGCACTGCCTTGACGAACTAGCAGTGGGTACTCATGGAATATCACTGTATCAGAGTGTGTTCATGGACTATCAGTGGGTATTCATGGACTATCAGTGGGTGTTCATGGACTATCAGTGGGTGTTCATGGACTATCAGTGGGTATTCATAGACTATCACTGGGTGTTCATGGACTACCATTGGCTGTTCATGGACTATCAGTGAGTGTTCATGGACTATCAGTGGATGTTCATGGACTGTCAGTGGGTGTTCATGGACTATCAGTGGGTGTTCATGGACTATCAGTGGGTGTTCATGGACCATCAGTGGGTGTTCACAGACTAGCATTTGGTGTATATGGATTATCAGTGGGTGTTCATGGACTATCAGTGAGTGTTCAAGGACTACCAGTGGGTATTCATGGACTGTCAGTGGGTGTTTATGGACTATCAGTGGATGTTCATAGACTATCAGTGGGTGTTCATGGACTACCAATGGGTATTCATGGACTATCAGTGGGTGTTCAGGGACTATCAGTGAGTGTTCATGGACTATCAGTGGGTATTCATGGACTGTCACTGGGTGTTTATGGACTATGACTGGATGTTCATAGACTATCAGTGGGTGTTCATCTACTATCAGTGGATGTTTGTGGACTATCAGTGGGTTTTCATGGACTATCAGTCAGTGTTCATGGACAATCAGTCCATATTCATAGACTATCAGTGTGTAGTCATGGACTACCAGTGGGTGTTCATGGACTATTAGTGGGTGTTCACAGACTATCACTTGGTGTCTATGGACAATCGGTTGGTGCTCATGGACTATCAGTGGATGTTCATAGACTATCAGTGGGTGTTCATGGAATATCAGTTGGTGTTCATAGACTATCAGTTGGCCTTCATGGACTTTCAGTAGGTGTTCATGGACTATCAGTCAGTGTTCCTAGACTATCAGTGGGTAGTCATGGACTGTCATTGGGTGTTCATGGACTATCACTGGATGTTAATGGACTATCAGTGGGTGTTCATGGACTATCAACGGGTGTCCATGGACTATCAGTGGGTGTTCATGGACTATCACTTGATGTCTATGGACTATCAGTGGGTGTTCATGGACTATCAGTGGGTGTTCATAAGCTATCAGTCAGTGTTCTTGGACTATCAGTCGTTGTTCATAGACTATCAGTCGATGTTCATGGACTATCAGTGGGTGTTTGTGGACTATCAGTTGGCCTATCAATGAAGTGAAGATACCTGGGTGTGGCTAGACGGTCAGAGTAAGAAAGTGGAATGGCAGTGTGTAAGGGAATGAAAGGAAGGAGGGGAAGGGAGGATAAAGAAGGGGTGGACCAGGAAGGGGAGCAGGGAACGCAGGAAGGGAGGGTGTAAAGAAAAGATGTTGAAGGGACAGCAGAAATAGGAGGACTGAATAAGAAAGCGAACGGGGAAAAGGAGATTAATGAATTCAATCATGACAATATGTGAAGGATGAGAGACAAGAGAAATGGAAGAGGGAGAATGATGGGAATGGAGAAGCGGAAAGACAACGGAAAGAGAAAAAGAGTTGTGGAAGGCTGAATAGGTGGAGTTTAATTGGGAGGATAACGGCGGGTCGGGAGAGCAGGAAGGGAGACAAGGAATTGGAGACGGATGAACGAGTGGAGGCGCGGCTGAAATGGGAGGAGAGGACGGATAGAAGAATTGAGGATGCACAGCAGGAAGCTGGAGGATGAGAACGAGGGGGCGACATGATGAGATGCAACAGGAGGAGATTGGAATGTGAGAACGAGCGGGCGACATGACGAGATGCAACAGGAGGAGATTGGAACGTGAGAACGAGCGGGCGACATGACGAGATGCAACAGGAGATCAACAGGAGGAGATTAACAGGAGGAGATTAACAGGAGATTAACAGGAGACCAACAGGAGGAGATTAACAGGAGATTAACAGAGGATACTAACAGGAGAAGAGTAATAGAAAGAGGTAAAACAGCAATAGCAGAAGGATCAGGAGAAAGGCACTGAATAGAATTGTCCATTCTCCAAGCCCAAGCATAAAAGCAATAGCAATAGAATAGGATTAATTTGACCAGGGCACCCCATCTTCAGCCACCCCTTAAAAGAACACCTAAACCACCTTTTGATGTAGCAGAAGGCAGTGAGATAAACACACACCTCGAAGGACACTAGTCTCGGACATGGTAATAGATGAAGGGAGTCCCGTTACTGCTGGTACCTGGCAACACAGCAGGAGAGGACAGCATTGTGAGGCCTGCACTTCTACGCACTGCGTTGCTTGATTGCTTGTATCTGCGCCTCACTCACTGATAGTGATACAACAATGTCATGATTGCGTTGTGCACGGAATGTAACAGAACGCTAATCGACTGTAAGAAGCTTGACTTAAGTATGACTTCGATAGATACCAGGATGTGCTTATTTCACCTTTTAACAGTACATTAATTAAACTGTGAACTAAATAATTGTTATTCCGAATTTCATTACAAGCGTGGCCTAATGTACTCATTACTTTTCAAATTAGGATTTATCACTTTACATTTTAATTATCACTATGTCCCTGACGTCTTCAGCGTTATATGAGTTCTCCGCTAATATTAGATGTCATCATCCATTGTCAGTATTTCCCAATGTTGTAACCCACAGATCATCACTTTCAGCATATCCTGTAGGAGGTAAATCGCACCATCTATATATATGTGATCTATAATCTATTATCGTAATATAAACTAGGATACAATCTATCTTCAGTTCCCTATGTAACAGTATATTCTCTGTATCCTATCTAACTGACCCTGTGTAGTACAGCATTGGCCACACTGGCGCCACCTGTGAGAGGCTCGAAGCACTGTATGCCATCTGCGTCTGGCCGTTATCGCCTAGACCCGTCATCTCGAGTAATAGTTTCTGAAAGTGTCATCACTACCTTCAGCATTGCATAATTAAAACAAGTAGCACCCATCTCAACGTTCCCTGAAATTTCCAACACAAGAGTAGTATTTCCCAAAGCCGACATTTGGGAAACATTGTTGTGATCGCTACCAATACGAGGCACCCTTACCGTATGCTCTTCCATGTTGTGTGGCGATGAGGACAGTCAGATAAAGGCCGGCGAGTCGGGCACACATGTCCAACGACCTCAGCATGGCGCGGCAGTGTGGGCAGGAATTAGCTAAGCGTCTTGGGCTTGCAATAGCTCGGATCCCCTGGTGGATCTCTGTCTGGATCGTTAGAATGGCCGATTAAGTCCTTGACTGGAACCTTAGTCATTGAATCCCCTCTTAGATCATTTAGTACGGTGAATACATAGCAGAAGTAGCAAGTCGATGACTGCATGTATAAGGCATTGGGCTGGTTCCCGAAGTACCTGCGGTATGATTATAGTTGTGCCGTGCGCCTCGCCCATCAGTAGCGTTCAGATTAGCGCCCCCACCTCCCTATGGGAGGTGCTCACATAGATGCAGCAGCATGGCTTCTTAAAAGAGGTGTTCACACAGATGCAGTTCCGCGGATTTCTACAGGAAGTGCTTAAATAAAGGCAGAGCTTTGGCTTCCTATGGAAGGTGCTCACATAGATGCAGTTTCGCAGCTACCTACAGGAGGTGCTCACATAGTTACAGCAGCAATGGTTTCTATGGAAGGCGCTCACGTAGATGCAGTTTTGTGGCTTTCTACAGGAGGTGCTCACATAGATACAGTGTTGTGGCTTCCTACAGGAGGTGCTCACATAGATGCAGTGTTGTGGCTTCCTACAGGAGGTGCTCACATAGATACAGCATTAATGCTGCCTACAGGAGGTGCTCACATAGATGCAGTGTTGTGGCTTCCTACAGGAGGTGCTCACATAGATACAGCATTAATGCTTCCTACAGGAGGTGTTCACATAGATGCAGTGTTGTGGCTTCCTACAGGAGGTGCTCACATAGATACAGCATTAATGCTTCCTACAGGAGGTGCTCACATACATGCAGTGTTGTGGCTTCCTACAGGAGGTGCTCACATAGATACAGCATTAATGCTTCCTACAGGAGGTGCTCACATAGATGCAGTGTTGTGGCTTCCTACAGGAGGTGCTCACATAGATGCAGTGTTGTGGATTCCTACAGGAGGTGCTCACATAGATACAGCATTAATGCTTCCTACAGGAGGTGCTCACATAGATGCAGTGTTTTGGATTCCTACAGGAGGTGCTCACATAGATACAGCATTAATGCTTCCTACAGGAGGTGTTCACATAGATGCAGTGTTGTGGCTCCCTATAAATGCTCACATAAGCGGCGCCCTCGTCCCGCTGTCCGCCTCATCACCCTCGCTCGTCCCGGGATTCTGCGTGACTGCTTTTCTCTTCAGTCTCCCCTTGTGCCAGTGCAGCCTAGGTTTATAAAACCTGCCACCCCTTGGCACAGATCAGGAGTGGTCAGCACAGCGCGGGCAGCCAGCACCCTGGCACTGGACGGCCGCGTGGGGGCGCACCGCTCCTGGAGGTGCCAGCCTGGGAGACTCGGGTACCTGAGAGTCAGGGACCAGGGGTATAGATGACGTAGTGACATCTATGACATCACACCGGTGGATCCGGAGGGGTGACGTCATGAAAGTGTGGTATGTGCCATTCCTCTGTCATGTAGAGTTAAATAGTGATTCATGTAACGTTGCAATGTATCCATTAACCACGCCTACTCAGATAGTCCACGAGGCCGGAGTGGGGCGGGGCTGGGCGGGGCGGGGCGGGGCGGGGTGGGGTGGGGTGGGGTGGGGTGGGGTGGGGTGGGGTGGGGTGGGGTGGGGCGGGAAGAGTCAGTAGTAAGTACTGATCAGGTTACTCCTGTTGGTGGTATTTAAAGGCCCTCATAACGTAGCAGGTGTTGATGGGCACAAGGCATCTTGTGTTGACACCGTCTGTGTAAATGTTTCAAACAATTAGCCAACTTCCGCCTCCAGGTTCCGCTGTCCGCAACTATTCAGCGTCGCCCACAGCGGCTCACAACGAATCACAATTGCTCACAGCGACCCAAGCTGTTCCCAGCAATCGAACGCACTTGTAACTGTATCCACATTGGTGGTGGCAGCTCCCCGAGCTGCTCCTGCTGCCTCGTGTCAATTTAACTGGATGGGGCTCGGCGGGACCAGTAACAGTGCCGGCCTGTGGGTCCTGTGCCGAGTTGCAACGAGTTGCTCCCGTAGTCAATACTCCGAGCTGCTGCTGTTACAGCGCGTGGGAGCAGGGGGAGGGGTGCGGGCAACGCAGCGGCCGGCGGCAGAGTGGGTGACGGCCAGCCGGTGAACAGAGGCCGGGGAGGCTCGCTGGGCAGTGAGCAGCTCGCGAATGGGGCGCCAACTGGAGGGAGACGAGTGAATCTGTGAGTGGGACGTGAGCGGCGGCAGACGGCGGTGAAAAGTGTGGGACGATGAAGGGCCGGGCGGCACTCGCCATGCACCGCGCGTCTGTACAGAGAACACTCACTGAGGACGTGCGGATATAGCAGACATGGGTGAATCACCGCAAACACAACTCGAGTGTGCTACAATGAGTGCAGTGTAGGAATGCCGCTGTGTGGTAATGGCTGCCCACCCTGGCCTGTTCGATTCTGCATGGCAACCTAAAATGGGACCGTCTAGTGACACAGTATTCACCTTCAGCTTGGGGCATGCGCACTCAGCTGAAACTTTGGTTGCAGGTAGCCTTTGAACATGAGTACTAAGTTGGCATATATTGCCATTTAATTTCATTATTATTGAACCCTGCTACAGTGCTATGCATAAATAAGGGGGAAAATTAATCAAATAAGAAAGAGACAAGTATTATGACGCTGCCATGGAATATAAATAGGTAGCAACTTGCAATGAAACTAGTAGCTCTAGAACTATTTATATTTAAATCTAGAATTATTCCGTGTATGGGATGCAGCTCGAGTAATTGTGACAAGGCGGACAAATGTGAAGATCGGCCACCCCAACGCACACATTCAGGGCCACAGGTAGCGGGGTGTGGCGATCAGTGAATCCCCCAACCAAAGGAACACCAGTAGGTAACCTCCCTGAAATGGCTGCAAATGACATTTCAAAGCCGCTAAATTTAAGAATTTTCTAGGGGGCATACCCCCAGAGCCCCCCTGGTGATTCACGCCTTCAACACTTGTTTGTGCCAAGAATTTATCTTCCCCTCCAAACAAGTCCACAGTCCAAATAAAACTTCCTAGCTACACCCCTGAATGTACGGTGGGTAATTGCAACCCACGGTGAGGAACACTGGACAAGCAGTCAAACAAACAACAAAGGTAACTGTTCTTGATTCGGTGGGAAACACAGTGCCGCCCCCTCACTCCCACCACTTCTTGAAGCTTGGAACTGGTAACCGTTACCGTTACTCGGGCAGTGGGGACGTGGGAAATGAAATTAACTGCTATTGCACAAGCCTTACTCCAAGTTACCCAAGAACAAATATACCGCCCGCAGCCCTAAAGGCAGCAGCCAAGTGCGATGGGGAAGTCGACCCAATGGCCGGACAGTGAAAGTAACGTCACCAAAGAAAACAATGCCACGTGGCACCGCCATAGAGAAAAAGCAACAAGTCTACCACTGTACCAGGTTCAAGTCACCATGAAACTAATGTAGAAAAACCAACAAGTCTACCACTGTACCAGGTTCAAGTCGCCATGAAACTAATGTAGAAAAACCAACAAGTCTACCACTGAACCAGGTTCAAGTCGCCATGAAACTAATGTAGAAAAACCAACAAGTCTACCACTGAACCAGGTTCAAGTCGCCATGAAAGTAATGTAGAAAAACCAACAAGTCTACCACTGTACCAGGTTCTAGTCGCCATGAAACTAATGTAGAAAAACCAACAAGTCTACCACTGTACCAGGTTCAAGTCGCCATGAAACTAATGTAGAAATGCTCAAATCTGTCTCCGTTGCTGAGCGGAGATGCCAAGAGATCGCCAGCCCGTTGATGAGATCCACTTCACATTACGTGGACGGAACGCGGTGGCCCAATCGGTAGAGCGCATGCTTCCCGTGCAAAAGGTCGTAGTTCAAATTCCGGCCGAGACAAACCAATGACTTACAAAATTGATGCTTGTGTTATAATAAATATTTGATACTTGTATTATAATTATATTTTATCGCGGAACCGCATTTAGCAGAGCCATCATCCTTTAGCACCTCAATCACACACACCTACACCCCACCAAACACCACCAACAAACACCTACACCACCAAACACCTACACCACCAAAACACATACCACACACCTAAACCCTCACCACACACCTACACCACCACAACACACCTATACCCCATGACACACCTACACCCGCACCACACACCTACACCCACACCACCTACACCACCCACCTACACCCCACCCCACACCTACACCACCACATACCTACAGCCCCACCACACACCTACACCACCACACACACCACACTCCTACACCTCCACCACATCCCTAAACCCTCACCACACACCTAGACCCCCACCATACACCTACACCCCCACCACACCCCTAAGCCGTCACCACACACCTATGCCTCACCACACACAGACAGCACACACCTACACCCCCACCCCACCCCTAAACCCTCACCACACACCCATCACACACTTACACCCCAACCACACACACACCACATCCCTAAACTCCCACCACACACCTACACCCCCACCACACCCCTAAACCCTCACCACACACCGAACACACCTACACCCCACACATACCTACACCCCCACCACATCCCTAAACCTCTACCACACACCTACACCACCACACACACCTACACCCCCACCACATCCCTAAACCCCCACCTCACCCCTAAACCATCACCACACACCCACCACACACCTATACCCCAACCACACACACACACCACATCCCTAAACCCCCACCACACACCTACACCCCACCACACACCTACACCATCACCACACCCCTAAACCCTCACTACACACCCAACACACACCTACACCCCCACCACACACATACCTACACCCCAACCACATCCTTAAACCCCCACCACACACCTACACCACCAAGACACACACACACACACACACACACCTACACTCTTCTATCCAACCATGATGGCTCCGATAAATACATACATGTTTGTTCCTGGTGCGCGTACAAACTCAAAAAGAAGCATTTCCATAAGGAGATTGACTGTAAATCAAAAATGAAAGCGAAAGATGCTACTGGGGACTCTGATGCTCGTACAAAGCTTTTTTATGTGGCAGTCGGCGCGGGACTGCAATCGTCGTGAAGACAGTGTGTACACCATCGGTCGATCTCAGCATTTGCTCGGCAATTCCACAAGGAGGCTCCATGGGAGCCGCACTGTCGTCACGGCTCCCGATTCACTGCAGATGTCGTCGGTCCCAGTCGGCAATATATCAGAGGGAGAGGTGGAGGGGGAGGGGGAAAGGGATGGGGAGGTGAAGGGGGAGGGAGAGGGAGAGAGCGGGGATACGGGGGCACGGGAGATACGGGAGATAGCCCCAGAAGTCCAGGGTTATGGAGACCTCTTTGCTAACACGTGTTGGGGAGGTATGGGGAGAACTGGCTCATGAAAGCTCCCCATTACATCTAACCTAAATAGTAGTAATAAAATGCTCAATTGAATGTTTGTAAAAAATAGCGATTCATGATTACACTTTTGTTTAACTAACCAGTTTTTTTAATGTTTTTTTTGTTCAATTGTATTATTAATTGTATTAATATAATTATTAATACTACTAATTGTGCATGTTGAGCCGGTAACATGGGTAATTCAGACAACTCACCACCCCCTATCGGTAACTATGGATGCTCACCTTTAGTATCATCTAGCGGATCTCATGCACACCACACATTGACTGTTGGATTCGAACCGCTAGCCTCACTCAGTCCCCAGCACCAAAAAACTGTGCGTGGTGTATGGACTAGTCCTCCTCATCGGCTGGATCGAACCCGCAGGTTCACAGCCTGAACCACTACCCCATCCCCAAACCAACGTGTGGTGACAGTTCCAGCCTTATTTTCGCCACCCATCCACCCCAGCTAAGGACATTCATTCACGACCTGGAACCTTCACCAACGATGTCATGCTGCTCCTAATGTGCGGGGTTCGAACCCATTTGGATGCCACTCTGAGATTTAATAAAGTTGGATATATATGAATGGTTGTCCAGCTGTAATATTTACTGGAATGCCCGGCCGTCGGAGCCGCAGATATACCACTTACTCTCCCCAGGTGTGTTCTGACAACTGTCTGTCAGTTCACACCTGATGCCCCTCTCCAACAAACTCATAAGCAAGAAAGGGAAGACAAGTCGTGCAAGATTGACAGTGAAGAAGTTGTGCTTTATTGGCATCAACTCCTGTTCACCTACTAGCGACCTATCACCCTCACTCCTTCCCTTCTGTTCACACAGAGCCTCATTACTCTCTTTAGTATGTATAGGAATCAGTGCCTACAGCCCATTGAACCGGAGTCCCATGGTTGTTGCACACAGGTCAGTTTGTATATGAAAGGTGGAGCCTCAGACAGAGTGTCTGGATTCCTGGCCAAGAGAAGAGTGTGTTCACTTCAAGAGTCCATCCAGAAGTGTGTTAGTAGTGCCTGTAGCATCATATAGATCAGAGTGTCTAGAATAATCAATATCAGAATGAGGCTTGTGTAGTCAGGTGGGGCAAAGGGGTGCAGGTGACTGGGCCTCCCACAGCCAGCTAATCAGACACTCTCCACAGCCTGCTGTAGGTGGTGTCCATAATGTATGCAGAGTGGCTGGGTGTGCTTGCCCATCGGCCCTGTGGTAACAGGTAGTTCCAGACAGTTACAATAAACATATATATTAAAAATGTCCTTCTCCACTTGTACCCTTACTGGTGCATAGAGGGAACATTTCACCAAACATTAACTGTCTCTTATATAGGAACATCTTGTCATAATCTCGGGCACTATGTATTAACATATTTTTCACCTAGCCTAATATGTCACACAGTGAGTGGGGCACCCATTGCTTTTCTATTACATAACCTTGGCCCCCCCCCACTCCGTCGCCCGAGAATAATAATGCTCTCTGCCAATATATAATTCCGAACCGAAAATCTGTATATTTTTACACCACGTTTTGAATTGTACTAAAGGAAGCAGGTATATTTGCATTGCAATATATTGACTTTAGATATATATTTATTTGGACAGTATTGCCGATGTAGATCTTCTTTTCCAGGGACTGCTTCATTTCCCCTGATTTCAAGTAATTCTTTTATTATAATTTATTTTTGAAATTACGTTTTACTTTTATTTTAATTCCAGGAAGGTGGGTGGGGCGAGACAAGCGGACAGACACGGGCGGAAACGGACAGAAACGGACGTCCGAGGCTCGAGACCTCTTTGCTAACACGTGCAACGTACTTCTGAGGTAATATTAATTCCCAAGGATTTAAAACACCCATAAGCGCAGAATTGTGAAAGCATTTTAATGAAGATGCCATTTTCTATGTAGATATCCAAATCGCTTCCAGAATGTGAATGAGTAGCAACCCTAAAACATGCAATTACCTCAGACCAATTTCTCTTCTACCCATAACTGGGAAAATAGTTGAGCAACTCATTCCTGATCAAATAAAAACATTTTTTGAAGCAACAAACTACCTAGCAGATGAACAAAATGGCTTCAGGAAAGGCAGGTCCACAATCAAAGCACTCTCAACACTCCTTGATGTGCTTCTCAGTGCGATGGATTCTGGCAAACTTACCATAGCAGTATATATTGATTGTTAGCGGTGTTAGCGAGCCAAAACGTGTTTAGACGGGATTTCTGGTTTAGCGCCGAAAAGTCGCTATGCATGAGTCAGTGATAGGGCTAACCCCACAAGCTTAAACTAGGTTACGGTAAACCTGTTCCATAGCTGGTTTACAGGAGGTGTTAGGTACCAATTAGGGCCAAATCTATTCAATGCTGTCATATTTAACAGAGTTACATAGTCAAATAGTGAAATTTTATTAAATTAACCCTAAAATCGAAGCGAGATTAACGCTGCCGCCGCAACGGCGGCGATATTAATATTTTCAGATCGACGAATGTAAGTAAACAAATCGCCGCCGCCGCCGGATGGACGTCGATATCCATACTGTCGTTAGCCACCGCCGCCACATCGGCGGCAATATATTCGGCCCAAATCTATTCAATGCAATCATATTTAACAGAGTTACATAGTCAAATAGTGAAGTTTTATTAAATTAACCCTAAAATCGAAGCGAGATTAACGCTGCCGCCGCAATGGCGGCGATATTAATATTTTCGAATCGACCAATGTAAAGTAAACAAATCGCCGCCGCCGCCGCATGGACGTCGATATCCATACTGTCGTTCGACGCTGCCGCCGCATCAGCTGCAATATATTAGGCCCAAATCTATTCAATGCTATCATATTTAACAGAATTACATACGCAATAAGTGAAATTTTATCAATTTAACCCTAAATTCGAACCGATATTAACGCCACCGCCGCATTGGCGATGTTATTCATATTGTCGAATCGAGGGATTTCCCAAATCTATAAATAACTTCACGTTTAGCTATAATCAAAGTGTTATGCGCTCCTGCATACCGCCAGAGAGCTTGTATATAGATGAGAGGGACGACTTTCATACTAGACCGTGTAACAGCTGCCGACTGTGGCACTCCAAGTGGTGGTTGTTGAACAGTTTATGACACAGCTGGCAAATTCAATGGTCGTGTGCAATCTTCCTACAGAAAAAGTGAAATATCTATAAAACCACACCACCTTTTTTTTTTGTTGTTGAAGATTTATACTGCCTATCATGGATAAGCCTGAATAGGCTTGTTTTCACCATGAGACAGTTTGTCGATAGAAAGCCCGAGCCTACACTTTTACCGACCCAAGGGATTTTTAACCTCCCACACCACATAGACATGGTATGAGAGCAACTGGCCTTTGATGACGCTGTAAGTTATACACAGCGGTGGAAATCCAAATTGGCAGAGATGGGGGCATGGGGAATCGAACCACTGACCTTCAGATTAGGAGTCCGACCTAGAAAAAAGTCAGACACTCTAACCACTCCACCACAGAGAACACCACCTAGAAGCAAATCGCTTGGTACACATATAGAAAATATATTCAATGAATAGATTATATTTAATTTATAAGGTTAGTGTTCTGCATTTCTATTAATTTGGATTAAAATTAACGTTTTGCACTGCACGTACGGCAAACGCAATGCATTGTCAATGGCGGTGAGCAATCTTCATACAGAAAATGTCAAATATCTCTAAAACTACACGACCTAGACACAAGCCGCTTGGAACACATATAGAAAACATGTTTACCAAAAAGATTATATTAAATTGATACGGTTAGGGTTCTGGATTTCTATTAATTTTGAATAAAATCGACGTTTTTGCACTGCGCGTACCGGCAAACTCAATCAGTCAATGCATTGTCAATGGCGGTGAGCAATCTTCATACAGAAAAACTTAAATATCTCTAAAACCACATGTCCTAGACACAAACCGCTTGGAACAGATATAGAAAACATGTTTACCAAAAACATTGTATTAAATTTATACGGTTAGGGTTCTGGATTTCTATAAATTTTGAATAAAACTAATGTTTTGCACTGCACGTACCGTCAAACTCAAAGCTTGTTCAACAATGACCGCGCGAGGCGCCACTGTAGTCTATGTTACCGATTTTTGCGGGAGTTGTCCCTCTCATCTGTTTATATACACGCTCTCTGATACCGCTTGACATATTTCCCGACCTCAGTGATAGCTAAACGGTATCAGGCTGTAACACCAAAAGGCGCTAACACAGACCCATGCATACGGGCCCAGGGTTAGTCCGGCGAGGATAGCTGTTCTGAAAACGACCATTAAAAAGCAAAGACCGACTATTCACTGCTTCAGATCAAATTATATCATTTCTGGGCATGACTATTCACTGCTAAGATCAAATTCTGTTATTTATGAGCGTGACTTAATAATAGTAGTAAAGAGTGAGTGTACGACATACACTGTCAACACCGAAACATGTTAACAAATTGAAAACGACCTAAAAGGAGCACATATCGACCATGCACTCCTTCCGGTCAAATTCTGTTATGTATATGCATGATTGTATACAGCCAAGATCAAGTTCACATATGCATACATGCGTACATATGTACATACCCACATACATACAATACATAATACTTAAGTCACATATGCTGCTGCCATACGGTTCTGTGGTCTGCAGTGTTTAGATGGGATTTTTACAAATCCTACGGTTTTGCAGGCTGCAGAAGAAATGTTCACAAATGGTATGGGGTCTGCACAGCAATCATGAAGGTCATGAAATCAAACACATCACGAGGCCATCGTACGGCCATCGTACGGCAGCCATAACATGCTTGCACGGCCACCATACAATATTTAGAACATCGTCACAGCTAGGTATCCTCCTTATTTTCAAAACGGTTCAAACATTCAAATTATTATTTAACTAAAAGCTCCAGTGAATCTGAAGCAATATGTTTTTAGAATTCTTTTAATATTCCAAAATTTGAGTGAGATATGTGCATTTGAAAGTTTTTGACTTTCAGATCTTTTGTCTTAGCTAATGCATCAGAGAAGGACATTATTAGGGACTTTTAAATAGGTTAATTATAAGGAGCCAATATAGGAAATTTTAACCTCCATGAAGTGAATCTTCAGCACTTTTTCTTCCTAGAAATGGTCACAAAATAAGTACATGGCCCGCGAATGTATAGCCAGACTTGTTTCTGGGATTAACACCATGACAAACTGCACATTCTACGATCCTGAGCCGTCCTCTGGCAGAATGTTCCACAGCGTATGCGTCGGAGGACAGCTCAGGTCATAGAACCATATCGGTTTCTACACTCACCCATGACGAACTGCACATACATTCTATGATCCCGAGCGGTCCTCTGGCGGAACGTTTCACAGCGTATGCACCGGAGGATTAAACCCACAAAATGGCACATTTACAATGGATCCCATCCAAACGATAACGCACTGTAATATATGTATAATAGACGTCTAGACACGTCTGTAAGATATGCTAATGAGATGCATAATGTTCCACACAGTGAGTGAGACAGTGAGTGAGACAAAGGAGTATGTAAATGAGATGACATCATGGAAAGTTTAGCCGGCTGTTCAGTTGGCCCTGGACGGGAATAAACCATTCAGTATCCAGAAGTCAAAGTGTTCAGTACTTTTACACGCACCGGCACATCCAGAAGGGCTGCTGCCATCATAGCATTAAGCCCAGCAACCTGCGCATTTGCAGCGGATCCCGTCAAAGCATTAAGGCTCAGGCCCGGCTGGTGTTGCCAGAATGGAAGGGCTGCTGCCATCACAGCATTAAGTCCAGAACCCACACATTTGCGGTGGATCCCGTCAAAGCATTAAGGCTCAGGCCCGGCTGGTGTGGCTGGCTTGGATTGTCATTTTCCATAAGGCTAGGTTAAGCTGGAAAAGACAGCAGCGTGTAGAGACAAGGGTAGTTCTTACATATGGCTGCACAAGTTGGCACCATGGGAACGCTGGGAACTATTGGAACATGGCATGCACCACCTAGTGCTCCTCTTTTTACCCTCATTTTAAATTGCTTAAATATTTTTAATTATTACATATATATATTTATTATGGAACACCATTTCTTGTTTGATAAAAGTATTTTAACATATCATTAAATATTTAAACATATCATAAAATCGATTTTGACATATCATTAAATGTATTTAATGATATGTTCAAATAGTTTATGATATGTTTAAATATTCAATATTTAATGATATGATAGAATGTATTTGAAGAGATCATCAAATGCATTTGATGATATGTTTAAATAGTACACCATTTAAACATATGTAACATTTTATTTGATCATATCTTCAAATCGATTTAATGATGTGATGAAATAGATGGTATTTGGACATATGTTGAAATGGATTTGATCATATGATAAAATTGATTTAAACATGTCATTAAATACTTCAGGAACTGACAAAAATTGATGCTCCCTAATACTGGAAGTATTTGAATATATCAGAGGGAGAGGGGGAGGGGAAGGGGGAAAGGGATGGGGAGGTTAAGGGGGAGGGAGAGGGAGAGAGCTGGGATACGGGGGCACGGGAGATATGGGGATACTGGAGGTATGGGGAATACGGTAGATACGGGGGGCGGGAGATATGGGAGAGAGGGGGATGAGGGGAGGGGGACGGGAATGACAGAGGGGGAGAGGGAGGGGGGACAGGAGAGGGGGAGAGGGAGATGGAGCAGGAGAGGGAGAGGGGGATATCATCAAATGCATCTGACATCCAGGCAGCATTCACTATCTAGGAGTCAACTAAGTCCTATTTAAACAGATCATCAACTCGATTTAATGATATTGTCGTGGGGGTGATGAAAATGGGAAATACCGTGCCTAGAGCGGGACTCGAACCCACATCTCTTTGCATTCCGGGCCAGTGTGCTAACCATTACACCACCTAGGCTCCCTGATATCAATACACTCCCCACGCCTACCTGTCTATGTGGTTACTTGCCTGAGAGGTCAGTGCAGACCACTACACTCGTCCCCTGGAATTGTAAGTCTTGTAATGCTTACAATTACATACATACAGGCAATGCACTAACACATACATACACAGGGTAGGTTCAACAACCATACAGCGCAAAGCTTGTACAGGATCCTGATCACGGCAACCAGTGTCGTGGGGTGATGAAAATGGGAAATACTGCGCCTAGAGCGGGACTCGAACCCACATCTCTTTGCATTCCGGGCCAGTGTGCTAACCATTACACCACCTAGGCTCCCTGATATCAAACACTCCCCACGCCTACCTGTCTATGTGGTTACTTGCCTGAGAGGTCAGTGCAGACCACTACACTCGTCCCCCGAATTGTAAGTCTTTAATGCTTACAATTACATACAGGCAATGCACACACATACATACACAGGGTAGTTCAACAACCATACAGCCAAAGCTTGTACAGGATCCTGATCACGCACCAGTGTCTGGGTGATGAAAATGGAAATATGGCCTAAGCGGGACTCGAACCCACATCTCTTTGCATTCCGGGCCGTGTGCTAACCATTACACCACCTGGTCTGATATCAAACAACCACGCCACGTCTATGTGTACTTCCTGAGAGGTCAGTGCAGACCACTACAATATGATCAATGGGGGACATCCGGGGTAGTTCATTTGTTGACACTAGATGGCGCATCGGTACCAGTGGTCCTAAACGGCCATTGACAATGCACTGAGTTCGCCGGTACGCGCAGTGCAAAAGGTCAATTTTTATTCAAAATTAATAGAAATGCAGAACTCTAACCTTATAAATTTAATATAATCTATTCGTTGTATGTTTTCTATATGTATACCAAGCGGGTTGCTTCTAGGTGGTGTGGTTTTAGAGATATTAAACTTTTTCTGTATGAAGATTGCTCACTGCCATTGACAATGCATTGAGTTTGTCGGTACGCGCAGTGAAAAACGTCTATTTCATTCAAAATTAATAGAAATACAGAACCCTAACCTTATAAATTTAATATATTCTATTCGTTGTATGTTTTCTATATGTATACCAAGCGGGTTGCTTCTAGGTGGTGTGGTTTTAGAGATATTAAACTTTTTCTGTATGAAGATTGCTCACTGCCATTGACAATGCATTGAGTTTGTCGGTACGCGCAGTGAAAAACGTCTATTTCATTCAAAATTAATAGAAATACAGAACCCTAACCTTATAAATTTAATATAATCTATTCCTTGTATGTTTTCTATATGTATTCCAAGCGGTTTGTCTGTAGGTGTTGTGGTTTTAGAGATATTTGACTTTTTCTGTATGAAGATTGCTCATAGCCATTGGGTTTGCAGTGTGACAGTGTGCTGAATAGGCCCACTGGTTCAGTGGCGATGCGAACGGCAGGAATTTGAACTAAAAAGTCGGAGGTCCCCCATTATGTGTGTACTTTAACATATCATCAAATCGAGTTGGTGATCTGTCTAAATACATTTAAACATATGTCTAAATGTGCTATATTTAATCATATCGTGAAATTGATTTAATGATACGATCAAATATATTTACTCATATGTTCAAATGATTTTGATCACATGATTAAATAGAATAAAAAGTACCCCAATTTAAACATATGTTCAAAGGCAGTTCATGATATGATCAAATTGAATTGATGATATCATTAAATATTTAATGATATCATGAAATATTTTATTATAATTTACTTTTGAAATTACGTTTTACTGGGCTCAAAGTAAACTTAAAGTAATAGCCTAAATTGATGACATACTGGAGATACTGGAGATGTTAGCATATAAGTGACACAGTTAGTTGCTGCTGCTATTATATTTTGTCATTTTAATATTTAGAATAAGGATTACAAATGGTGATCTAAACATCAGCCTGTAAAGTGACTGAAATTGTATGGTCAAAATGCTTAATTATGGAGAGTTGTGTCTTAAACATATTCATTATATTCACTATTCCAGGAAGGGTTACTCATAGCAATGGCATCAAAGGCGTTAGATGACACACAATCAAACTATGCTGTTATAGAAAAGGAGTTACTGGCAATATGTTTCGGATGTGTTAAATTTCATGCGTGTATATTTGGTAAAGAAATAACTGAAGAAACAGATCACAAACCATTAGTGTCTATAATGACAATACCACTACACAAGCTATCAACACGCATGCAAAGAATGTGAATGCGGTTGGAAAAGTACAATATAAACGTTGTGTACCTAAAAGGGACAAAAATGTATTTTGCAGATACACTCTCAAGAGCGCATGTAAAAAGTACCGAGCCTCACAACCTTTTCAACCGGGAAGTAACAGTAGCAACCATTCACACGATAGAGGACAACATACAACAAATAGCACATCAAACTGAAAAAGATGAAACTCTAAAGGAGATCATAAGATTGACCAAGAATGGTAGACCAAATCACAACCGGCAAGTAAGACAAGATATAAAACCAAACTTTACATATAGACACGACATAACAGCAAACAACAAAGTAGTGCTAAAAGGAAACTGTATCATAATACCAAAAATAATGCAAAGCGAAATGGTCAATAAAATACATAAAACACACTTATGTATGGTAAAAAGTAAACAGCTAGCCAGAGATTACATATTTTGGCCTGGAATAGACAAACAAATAGAAAACAAAGTTACACAGTGTCCAATATGCCAAAATTTTAGAAACCAACAACATGCCGAGCCTCTCATCAACCACAAAATTACAACCATACCATATTACAAAGTATGAATAGATTTCTTGCAAATAAAACAAAAACATTCCTATTAGTTGCTGACTATTTCTCCAATTTTCCAGAAATAGTAGAAATGAACAACACATCTAGTGTCCACACAATACAAGAGTTTAAAATACTGTTCTGTGGACATAGAATTCCGAACATAGTGATATCTGAAAATGGTCTTGAATTTTCAAGTAATGAGTTCAAAGAGTTCACTACTGACTATGGATTGACACATAAATTCTCTAACCCAATGTACCCACAAAGCAATTGACAAGAGGAAAGATACATACAAACAATAAAACAAATGATAAAGAAATCCATGCTTGACAAAAAAGACCTACACCTAGCGCCGCTAAACTACAGAAACACCCCATTAACTGGCCTAAGCTCATCACCCGCACAACTGCTCATGAGCAGAAGATTAAGATAGAAAATTCCAACACAACAAAGAGAGTTAAAGCATGCAATACAAAAATACAGAACAGAACAAATAAAACAAATACAACAAAAACAAAAGAAATACACTGATAAACAGGCAGGAAATACACACACAAAATTAGAAGTTGGAAACAAGGTTAGATACCTAGACCACAGAAAAGAATCGGTGACAGGAAAAAAAACAAAAACAGTAGTTATGCAACAAGATTTGGAAGGGTCATAAACCCTGTCAAAAGGTTAGGCTTCCAATAGAAATACTCATTAAGGCACCCTGATATGCAAATAAGAAACAAACAAACAACAACAAAATTCAATGAATGGCATACATATACAATATAAAGCAAGAAAATATAACATGTTACACCAACAGGGCTGTAAAATTGTGCATGTTGGTAGTTAAGATATTGCATGATGTATATATGTAAAACAATGTTAGGCTAAGGAAATCATATGGTAATATTGCAAATTGATAGACATATTGATAAATGCATGTTTGATCTAGATGTTAGACAAGAAACTATTTAGCATAAGTTATGGATGTTATGAAGTCGTTATGACACATGAGACATGTAAACACCCTTGATTAGTTAAGAGACTATTTAGTATAAGACAGTATCGACAAGCCGTGGAAACAATCCTTTCACAAAATAATATATAATATAATGTAATATAATATAATGCTCTTCCAATATGTGGACAGGGAAGCGTTCTCAGAAGCACCTCAGACATTCTCAAATTTATTTGGCTGAGTGTCTGAGATGCTTCAAAAACTGTTGGTAAACCGTAGTATGCAGACCTGTTTTGTCAGTAGATTTTTCGTCCGATTCCCAAAATATTAGAGTTATTGTAGTCATTATTCTTAGGTGGTAACTGCTCATTTTGAGTTGTATGTCTAACAAGGGGCAGGGTTCCCCCAACCTCTGTAACGTATCGGTAAATATTTGCTAACCTGTAGACAAATTGCTGTCAAAAGGGTGCTTTAGAAATATGATTAATATCTGTAATGCATATTTGAGTTTGCCAGTATCAAGAGTTTACCTGACCGAAGATAAATTAAATATAATATAAAATACAAATGTTAATATATCATAGACCATATGGGTAACTTGATGTTAACTGCAGCAGATATAAATATTTGAAGCTATGTAAAAAGTACTGTGTTATTGTGAAAAATTGTTTATTGACTTTGACAATTTTACTGTTTTGCATGTAAACATATTGCACTTGAAAGTTGATATGACCTATAGTGGTAAAAATAACAAGTTGATGTGCACTATTTCTATCTCCTGCGTTGCGAATTATATTCATTGAGGGAATACATTCTAATTGATTAAAATCTCTATATCACCTATATTATTCGCAATCAAATTATTATATTTCCATGCATTAATTAGTATGGCTTTTTTTCAGGTGATGGCATCCAATCTAAAGTACTTCATTGGACTGATCTGCTTTTGTGCCCTTATATTCCTGGTATCATTTAACCACACACTGTATAAGGGCTCAATGTTTAGCAGCACACATATCAAGAGCCTTTCCCTGAGAAGGAGGACAAAAGAAAACATAGATATATCACCCACTAAGCAAATCATCCTGTGGAATGATTTCCTAGGTAGGAAACCCAGATCAAAGACGTGGTACACACCATTTCCTAATGGTTCTCAATACATGCCACTCACATGTCCAAGTGGCAATAAGTGCATCTTATCGGTAAATAGGAGCAATCCACTGGATGCAGAGGCTTTGATTTTTGATGGAGGTAATTCTTACACAATTCCAAAGAAGCGAACAGCACATCAGATCTACATATTGTTCTTTGTGGAGTCACCTGTGTGGATAAGGCCTGGCTCATACTACACCAAGTATGAACGGGGTAGTAAGTTTTACAATTGGACTGCAACATATTCTATGCACTCACAGATCCAAATATGGCATGGTCTTTGGCATAAGCAAGCAACGATACATGTAAATAACACCTTACCCCAACTCCAATACAAGAGGGTGGCAGGTGAGGCTATGATTCTATGGGTGGTGAGTAACTGCAACACACCTAGTCAGCGCAACATATATGTGAAAGAATTGCAGAAGCATATTGGTGTGGATATTTATGGCAGCTGTGGGAAACAGTGTCCTAAATCATCTAAAGATTGCTACAGAACATTAGTCGCAACAGGACAATACAAGTTCTACTTGGCCTTTGAGAACACAATATGCAATGAGTACATCACTGAGAAATCCTATCGTGCTCTTAACACAAGTATTGTGCCAATTGTCCTGAATGGAAATGTGAAAAGCAGCAACAACACTGAGGCATTTCTTTTACCGGGCTCATATATTGATGTACGCGACTATAAATCTCTAGAACAGCTGGCTAACTATCTAAAAATGCTGGATAAGAATAATGATAAATACCTGGCATACATGAAGTGGAAGGCTGACTACTGGGTTGAGGAAGCCGGCTTCTACAAAGGACTTTGGAAGTGTGCCGTCTGTGATGCAGTGCATGATGTAACAAAGACTCAGAAGTCAAGGAACATTAATTGGCCTGTATTTTGGAATCATACGAAAGCATGTGATAGTAACCTTGTGAGCCGACTTTTACATCCCAGCAACAACTAAGGTAATGTCAGGACAGGTGCAACCTGTGACTGCTTACATATCTGGTGTATGGTGGTGTTAGACAATGTGATACCAGGACCTTAGTACTATTAGCCTGATACAGGGCACTCATGCTTGACACCAGACAAGATGCAACAAGCACTAATTTTGTCAGACTTTGGTTTGGCTTGGTTGGGAATCGAATCCACAAGCAGGTGTGGGTGGGTGCAGGAGAGGATTAGTGCCAAGAAGACTCACATTAGAAGTGAGTGTTATATCCACTCAACCGTCCCATCTGATTAATAATATGGGCCTAGTCAGTTAAGCCTATAGTTTGGTACAATAATTGATATGCTTTACAATAGGGAAATGTGTTATCACCTATAGAAATTGCAGGAACAGTGTAACCATTAATGGTTGTCTTCCCACTGCCCCTTATAAACAAAATAATCCATAAAAGAAAATGATGAGCCCTGGAACTAATATACAATTAACCTACAGACTGCTCTTTAAGGAAACAAACACATGTTTAGAAAAAGATACGTTGAGATCAGGACCTGTTCATTACACAAATTCTGTGATTCAAATATTGGTTCCATATGGCCTGTGGTAACAATCACGACATAATTTGTTACAATTTACTGTATCTGCATATTGACTTAATAGTATAGACTGTATCCTGATTTAAAACATGACCATGAGACATTCACCTCAATAACA
This sequence comes from Branchipolynoe longqiensis, assembly GCA_030323885.1. NCBI lineage: Eukaryota > Metazoa > Annelida > Polychaeta > Phyllodocida > Polynoidae > Branchipolynoe > Branchipolynoe longqiensis. The sequence goes on from CM059198.1 coordinate 41,055,315, forward strand.
GTGTATCATGCATTCCATAAGGTGGGATATGCATATAATTGGAGTTTGTCAACAAACTTTGACTTCGTAGCCACCTTATAAAATAAGTCTGCTTGTCTCGTTTCATTTAAGCTATTGATATCACAATTATAGCAAAACGGATTTAAAAATGACATTGGCAGTTTGTTTTTCACAAAATCATGCATGAATAATAATACTACCTGCCTGACGATGGAAGTTTATTGAGTTTCAACCGGCAATAGTTTAAAGATGATCACAGTATAGTCAGAGTATGTTGTATATAATAGAAATACTGTTTGTTTCCCTTAAGCTTTTTGATTCCGATAGGTCTTAACTACTAACATTACATCAGACACACCGCTGGAGTGTGATTAATTAGTTAATTAATAAATACTTTAACGTCTATCCTAATTATTTCTGTCCGTCTTAGGCTTACTGCATTTGTTCAATTGTGTTTGACATAAGTAAAGTCTTTTTCCAGAGTCCTCTACGCGTAATTTGAGTCCAGGGTTAATAGATAAAACCAACCGACATTCATCATGCCTGAAGATGAGACCCAGGGCCGCACCTTTTACACTCGACCCTTAGCCATGGGAACCAGTCTTTTGTGGGGTGGGTGGGATGGCAAAATCCAAGTAGGCTAATCGTCGTAACCTGACTCTATGAGTGTTTCTTCATGACTGGCCGTTAGTCCTAAGAATTAGAACGTTAGCTACCTTATTATGGTTACAGGATGCGTGTGTTGCCAGGATACTAGAGAAGCTAGCCCCCCCCGCCTAGATACCTGGCCCATTGACACTTGTTGTCATATTTTGAATTATTTATGTTACTACATAACATACACAATTCAAAACACGACAAGACATATACAGTGGGCCAAGGTTTATTGAGTTTCAACCGGCAACAGTTTAAAGACGATCACAGTATAGTCAGCGTATGTTGTATATAATAGAAATACTGTTTGTTTCCCTTAAGATTTTTGATTCCAATAGGTCTTAACTACTAACATTACATCAGACACACCGCTGGAGTGTGGTTAATTAGTTAATTAATCAAATACTTTAACGTCTATCCTAATTATTTCTGTCCATCTTAGGCATTTGTTCAATTGTGTTTGACATAAGTAAAGTCTTTTCCCAGAGTCCTCTACCCGTATGTTGAGTCCAGGGTTAATAGATAAAACCAACCGACATTCATCATGCCTGAAGACGAGACCCAGGGCCGCACCTTTTACACTCGACCAAATATAGATGCGAGTGTTAAAGGGGCGGCCGTAAGTAGCCTCTTGGGTACATAGTTAAAGATTGAACTGGAGCGCCAACCACCAGCCTCTGCGATTTCGGCCTCAGCTGCGCTTGCGCCTGCTTCTGCGCACGCTTGAGCAGTGCCTTGGCGAAGACTGTGTAGGGTCACCAGTGCAGGAGCCGGGTGGCCGCTTGCACTTAAGGCCAGGAGTATTGCTGCAGTCAGGGTCGTACTCAGTAAAGGCCTTCCCGACGGCATTAAGAATGCTGGGCTATGGCCCGGTGTCCTCATCCCGGCTGACCGAGCGTATGACCGCCGGGCTTGCACCGGACAACATCTTGAGTTGGGAATGCTTGGTAGCCTTATCGCGAACGCCTTCCTCGGACTCCACGTCGTTTTCGTTGACCGTACTCTAATGATGAGTTTGTCATCCACCGCCTCGACATCGTTCTATGATAGCCAGTTCCCTGAATCATATGGACTCCCAGAAGGCAATACATTACTTTGTCGCAAGAAAGAGCAATATCCAATTAACAATGTGGCCTTCAGTACCTCTGCAATCTTTCCTGCTGAGCAAAAGAAATGCACTATATTTAAAATGTCACACACTGCCAAGGGTACCACCGCCCTAGACGTCACATGTGCTGCTGACCTTTTTACGCCCCGTTTGACCAGTAGTACAGGGTAAGCATCAAAACTTGCTGGCAATCCTCCCATCAGTTGTACCCACGTCCGTGCTCCACTTAAATAATTCAGTACCGCACCTGGAGATTTGAGTTCATCTGAGAGATATGCCATATATGCCATTATTTGGAACTGAGATGGGTTAAATTGGTCCATATTAATTATTTGAGCGAAGCGTGTATACCTCTTAATATGTTGAAGTTTATTCTGCATTGTTCCCGGCGCTAGACCTGCCTTCATCAATGTCATAATCTTGCCATGCAGATCCAGGTTAAGGGATGGGAATAGAGCGGCAAAAAAAAATTAGCGATATTCCCAGGACGGACTACAGGTGAGGGTCGAACAGGGTGACCCCAAAGTCTAACCTCCGTCGGGTTAGGTGGAGGTCACGGCACATACTCGATGCCGTGGACAAGGCTGCCGCATCTGTAAATTGCCTGCTTAGAGCATCGGCCAACACCAACAGGTTTCCAGGCTTATGTATCACAGACACAGAACAATTTCTAATAGCGGCAAACTTCCAGAGTTCACACAATATGGGGTCTCGTCCGGTGTGGCGGTTTCAGCGCCCGGTCAGTTTCAGCGGCCTGTCGTGGCTTCTGCGCATGCGCGGATTTTCGCACGTTGCGGTGAGCACTGCTATTTGTTTTGTTTACACTCGGCGATTCGACGCTGATCTAGCTGCTACGTTAATATCGCTTGGAATTTAAGGTTAATTTAATTAAATTTCATTATTTGAGTATGTAATTCTGTTAAATATGATCGCATTCAATAGATTTCGGCCTAATCGGTCCCTAACACTGCCGGGCACCAGCTGAGCTTGTAGCCGGCGAGGCCACGGGTGTTTTGACCACCGCAGGGCGCTGAAACTGACCGGGCGCTGAAACCGCCACACCGGCACCTGTTGACAAAACTATTTGAGAGGCGATGTTATCTGTATTAACAACAATATCATAGTTTTCCGGGTCTGGGGGGCATAGTGTGTTCAGAGTGGCGACAAGGTTCATTGCCTCCAGTTGAGCAATATGGTGATTTTTCTCAACGAGTGCCTTAGGGTACAATTCAGAAATGTAATAAGTCAAGGAAAATGCCCCGCCACCTAACACTGAAGAGTCACCCTCGATCGTCCAGGTTTGATGAGGCTCACGATGAATTAGAACCAATCCATTTGACTGCTCGGCATACTCTATAAACCACTTCACATCCTGCACTAAATCTGGGCTCACCACAGTCTTGCTTTTGAACGGAGCTGAACGGAGGGCATCAAGTATCCGGTTCATGAACCGGCGACTCGGTAATACACTCCTGGCAATGAACTGCAGGGGCCAAATGTAAGAGCCACAATTTATCGGCTGCGGAGTTAAGGGCGGCCGGTGGGTTATCTATTGTCGGCGTTAATATATGTGTCACGGGGGATGTATTAGTCCAAAGCGCGCACGGGTTAGCTAACGTTTCAGTTATTTATAGATTTGGGAAATCCCTCTGCCTTTGTAGCCATATATTAGGCTCAAATATATTAAATGTGACCATATTTAACAGAATTACATACTCAAATCGTGAAATTTCATTAAATTAACCCTAAATTCGAAGCATTATTAAGGCTACCGCCGCATTGGTGGCGATATTAATAGTTATATTTTCGAATCGACGAATGTAATGTAAACAAATCACCGCATCGACGTCGCGTTCCATACTGGCGGCGCCGGCGGTTTGTTTACTGTACGTTCGTCGATTCGAAAATATAACTATTAATATCGTCGCCAATGCTGCAGTAGCCTTAATAACGCTTCGAATTTAGGGTTAATTTAATGAAATTTCACGATTTGAGTATGTAATTCTGTTAAATATGGTCGCATTTAATAGATTTGGCCCGAATCGGTCCCTAACCTGCACGTTATCCCTGGCTCAAGTTGGGGTTAGTGAACTCGACCTTAACTCCCGAGGTGTTTGCCTAACCCGCCCTCATACATTGACAGTTTGGCCGCTAACCCGGGAAATCCGCAGGACGCGTGGGTTACGAGCCCTAACCCGCCCTCATACATTTGGCCCCTGACTAGTCTCCGGATATCCTTCCTGGACACTCTATCACCTACTCTCCACAACCGGCACTCCTCGAGAATAGCTGTCAGCTTACTATCAGGTATCTTAATTTGCATTGACTCCACCAGTATATTGTAACCTAGCCACGTGAAGTTTTTAGTCGGAGGAGCCAGCCCCAGGAACCTAGACAGTTCTACAAACTCCGAATACGCCTTACTTGCCAACTCCTCCATTCCCACCACACCAATAAAATCGTCCAGATAGCAAAAAACACAGTACCCTTTCTTCCGCATCATATGAACAACCGCCTCTGTGGTACGAGCACACGCTAACGATGATGTCCTGCAGCCAAAAGGCAAAGAAATATCAAAATAATACTTATTGTGTACGTCAATCCCATATAACGGAACCGAAAGAGGACACGCTCTCAACTGATGATAAGCTCTTGCCAAGTTGGCTGACCAAATAAAACAACCACAACCAAGAACAGTAACCTCCTTAGCTACATCTAAGATATTAGGCAACGAGTAGCGGAACGGCATTCCCTGATAATAACCTTTACAAATGTCGGAATTAACACTCCTACCCTTGGGATAGCTCAAATCGACTATAGCCCCGTTCACACAGCACAACTTTAGGCCAAACTAGATAAGGCGAACTAGATGAGGTGAACTAGTGTCATGTCCACACACGGAGCGGTTTAAGGCGGAAGTGGATATCTGCGCATGAGCAAGTACAGACTAACCAGCGCCAGTTTGGGTTCGTCGATGTCGACCTAGATCTGTTTCGACTGAACCGTATTGTTTTGGAACGGTCAAAGCTTCTGCTGGGCAGTGAAACCCTAAAAATAAATGATGAAAAAAATATATGTGCACCTCTAGCAGGTTCATAGAGCAAATTTACCGGAAAGTCAACACACTCAGGTCTCGACTGTCACGTCCTTAATCCGCCTCAAGTAAGTCGGTTGGGTTCACACATGCCGTCGATTTAAGCTAAATCGCTTCATCTATACTACCTCGCGAGGTGGTTTATTTGAAGCGAACTAGATGCATCGATTCAGCCCTAAATCGCATTAGCGTAGCGTCCACACGGCGAATGTGAGTCGAACTAGGCAAGTCGATTTATATGAATCAAATTAACTGCCCAGTGTGAACGGGGCTTATAATACGCCGCTCATTCGTATTCTTCTTGGACCTAGTCATAATGGGGCTCACCTGAGCCCAAGGAGAAAATAGCACAACGTCAAAGGGGCCGATCAGAGCCTTATAGCTAAGTTCAAGTTCAAGAAATCTGACAATCCACTTAAAATGCTCGGCCCCTTCACAGTGATTCCTGTTAGTAGGTGTCGGTGGCGAAAGCACAGTGTAATCTGCTGGCCATCCAAACTCTAGAAAATCAATCAGGTGCCTATCATCATGACCCGCCAGTTATCAATATCAAACCGTAAGCCTGACGGAACAGAGATTCTTGCCGACAAGTAATTAGGCAAACCAGTCCGCCTGACCTTCGTGTATAAACTCATGTAAGATATACTAAAAATCAGTAAAGGGTTATCAAAGGGAGACATTGGCATAACATCATTAGATTTCAAGGTCGGTTGGCAGGAGTAAAGCTGTATTCACACGGGCGAGTTAAAACGCCTGACGCAAAACGATTTGCGTAGTGCGACTCACATTTCCCGTGTGAACGCGGCGGTGAAACGTTTTAGCGCTGAATCGATTCCTATAAATCGTTTACTGTAAAACGCATCGCGAGGTGGTATCCACGAAGCGATTAACTCTGAGGCGTTTTATCTTGTCCGTGTGAACACAACCGTTTTATGTGAAGCGATTTTTGACGTCACACGCATGTGCATTCGAGGGAAAGGTTTGTTATTTTCCGGTCACACGGGCGCACGCCAGCAGTTGATCGCAAGTGCTTGACAGATCCACAGCTAAAGCCATAACGCCAAGTATAACCATGTGCTCGTCAATGCCCTCGACTGAAATGGCTCGACGCGATAACTGGGAGGACGAGGAGGTCAAAGTGCTCCTGAGCCTCTGGTCGGAGGACCAGGTACAGCAGGAGCTTGAATCGTCTGGAAGAAATATAATGATCTACCGCAGAATCGCGACACAATTGAACCGCATTTGCGGCCACGGCCGAGCAGAACGCAATGCGATAGCGTGCCGGTCCAAAGTTAAAAGTCTCTGTCACCGTTACAAGAAGTGCCGGGACAACAACAAGTAAGTAAGTTTGCTGTAATAGTGGTGTAAATGTGGTGTAAATGTGGTGTATCATGACACCAAAATCGCCTGGCTGCCCGTATGTGCAAGGGTAAATAATTTATATTTTGGGACGATGGTCTATAAACGGTTCGTACCGGCACTTGTAGATGTAAAGTAGAGGCTCTGTAATCACCGTCAAACAATTAACACTGCATACCTAAATGCTCTGATGGATACGACGATAGGGTGACAGTGGGTGAATTTTGGTGTAAACGAGTAACTGCCACCTGGGAAAAAGCTTTACCCAATCTGATAAGGCCCTGATAAGATGACGTATGTCACGATTAAGGGTGCTTTGTTATTTCAAATGTCAATAAGGCGGCCCGTTTAGTGAGGAAAAAAGTGATATTTCTGAATTATATAACGCATCTGCATGTGAAGATGTTGATTCATTTCGCAATCTACTTCCACGCCCACAACACATGTGAACCTAATAACAGTTGATTAAAGTTTTTGCAAATATGAATATGCAAGAATAACAAAAGTCATATTTCTTAATTACACAATGCCTCTGCATGTGATCATGTTTATTAATTTCCCAGTATAGTCCAACGCTGACCACAACTTATGTGTACATAACAGTTCCTTATAGGTTTTGCAAATATGAATTACCCACAACAAAACCCTGTATTTACGGTGACACATATTAATGTTGGCATTTAATTAATCTTCCAATTTTTTTCAGTCGCAGTGGCCGTGCGCCAGTGAAATGTCGGTATTACCAGGAGCTGGACAGTATCCTGGGCACGAGGCCCACAACGGAGCCTGTGACTTTCATCGACACAGACGCCCCCTCGGTGGCAGGAGGTAAGGTCAACCATCGTGCGCGATTATTAAAGCTGTGCGATGAAATATGAACTAAGAAATATTGTTACACAAAGCATTTATATACATTTGTTTGGACAGTTAACTGACCAGCAGAAACACTTATTACACATTTTTTTCTCCGTATAACAGAAAATGGTATTTCATATGTATAAACCCAACTTCACAGGTGCACAGTTAACGTAATTTCGGTAAACCAGTTTACTTAAACCAGCTGACAAAGTGGTGTACATGGAGCGAACTAGTTGATCCGATTTTTTTGCTAAGGACATACTTAGCCGTATTATTGAAAACAGTGCAGCTAAATTGATTTAAGGGGTACATGTGAACGGGCTTATGGTGTCAGCGTTTTTGCAAGGTTCCCCAAAGTAATTGTGGATGTTTGCGCTCAAGCCCATACCTATAATTCTCACAACACTCAAATCAACTTAAGATTATAGAAGCGTTTCATACGGAACGCCCTAATGTTTAGCGCAACGTTGAAACAAACGTTTCGTTAATAGTTGGTGTAGGTTGAGACATATTTCAGGGTTGAAACTGACCGCCCGCTGAAAGTGCGCCAGCGACATTACACATTACTCATGACCACTTTGCCGCAATTAGTTGCTGAGACGTGTTACTTTAAGCGAACTATTTGAATCGGTTAAGCGCTAAAGTACAACCCACATTTGGCGCATCGCGCATATACAGTCAACATAAAACATTATTTAACTTCTTGTCCCCAGACGACCCCGACGCGCCGCTGGTGGTCGGAGCAGAGGAAGAGATCGCGCACGACGTGCTGGTTGATGTGGAGGTGGAGTTGGAAAGCCAAGAGGCCAGCCAGTCGCAGGCTCCCGATTCACCAGCAACTCACCCCACTGCTGGACCCAGCAACGAGGCGCCTCCACCGAGACCCACAAGTAAGGATGTTTTACAAAAATGTAACACCGCGTCGATAACTATAGTATTTGTTAACAAGTGAACTCTATCGCACTTTTTGTTTTACCTTGTATCCAATGCCAAGGGTAATGAAAAGCAGTAGTTTAATTTTAAGCAACCTGACCCCGCCTAACTTGTGGACCCCACGGATTGTGTTAGATAAAGCCAACTAGTTGAAGGGTTTTTGGCCGTAGCCGAGCACACAGTAGTTATAAGTTGTCCGTACTGTTATCGCCACGAGTGGTTTAGATTAGCCACATTTTACCTCCAACGAGCTAGGGGACGCTATTCGGGGTATAGAAACACGGATGCTCTGCCGCTGTGAGCACCCCATGACACTACAAAACTGTCCCCTTCATATCACCTGTGATGCAATTAGCCTAATCAAACCAACTCAGGAATCAGTACTGAAAACAGGAAGGAAAACTAGTCACACAAATGAACAGTAAATAAGTTGTGCTTTATTGAGCAGCAACTACTGTCCATTCCCCTACATGTGACCTAGAACCCTCACTCCTCACCTTCTGTCCACACTAGTTCTCATTACCACTTAGCCTGTATACTGAAAGCAGTGCCCACAGCCCATGGGACAGGAGTCCTATGGCTGTGGATACACTCAATTTGAATAGGTGAATTTAGGTAGCATCAGACAGAGTGTCTGGGGTTCCTGCTCAAAAAGACTTGCAAGCCATCTTTATATGTACACATTTTCACCATTGTTGTTCAATCATTAGCACTAAACCACTTCCCACACTGCTTTACATGCACTAGTGAGTCGACTGTGTCGTAGTAACTAAATTGGAGACGGAATTAGTTAAAACGCTGCAACTATAGCGCCCTACAATTTTACAAAAAACGTATATGAACTACACGCTTTGGTATGTATTAGAAAAGCTCTGTGTTTGTTTTCCAGCCGTCCGAAAGCGAAAGTGGCGGGGGGGCTACAAGGAATGAGAAGTTTATGGAGGGTCTGATGGACAAATTTGTGTCAACCCAGAAGGAGGCAGCGGCCACCTTCCAGGAGGGGGAGAGAATCAGCAAGGAGCGGGATGTGGAGAACGAGGAGAGGCGCCACGAACGGGACTTGGAGAACCTGCGCGAACAACGGCAGCATGACCAACGCATGCTGCAAATCCTTCTCACCACCCCCCGTCCCGTCCAGCAGGTGCAGCATGTGCCACACACCCAGCAGTTCCAGAGCGCCACAACCGAGGGGGTGACACGTATCACGCTGGTTACGCCACAACATCAGCAGGCGGGACCGTCGACCAGCTCCCCAAATAACAGTTTCCAGTAATTTTTTTTTTCGTACGTGCCTGTACCTCTTGCTGTGTATATATTGTTTGTAATTACATTTTACCCTGACACTTTCCTACTGTTCAATTTTAATAAAGTTGTACAGTAGTTCCCTACTTGACACGTTTGTTCTTTGTGTTCTACCAACAACAATATTTGGGTGGTTAGCAGAAATCCGGTTGCCAATGTAACAAATTAGTGATTTAATTTTGCATGTATTTATCTCCCTCCATCCCAATAACATCAAGCATACACAATATTAACATCTATTTTTGATCTACAAAATCTCACAGATTAATGGACCGAATTATGACATTTAATTATTCACATCTAAAAAACCAGATACCTGTGACCCCACCTTGGCTCAGTCAGCATACAGCAGCAACACATTTACGAGGAAAAATAGGCCACAAACGCATCCCGTACGTCACCCGCATTTCCCTCCATGCCCATGTCAGGCGCAACGTTAACAGGGTCATGGTTAGCGGGGGTGTCCCACTCGGTGTCAAACTGCTCCTTGTGTATTTCGCACATGTTGTTGAGTGTAAAGCATGCAACGACGAGGTTTGCCACATCCTCGGTCCTCAGGTCCATCCGTTTTAGGAGAATCCTCCACCTAGCTTTACAGCGCCCGAACGTGTTTTCGATTGTCATGCGCGCACGGGACAGGCGGTAGTTGTAGGTTGTCTGCTCCCGTGTGAGTCTCCCTGTGTCTGAAAACGGCTTCATCAACCACGGGAGCAGAGGGTAGGCGGGGTCTCCCAGCATCACAATAGGCACAGTTGCATCTCCTAGGGCCACTGGCCTATCCGGAAACAGAAGACCCGCCTGACCTTTGGTCTAGATGGTGGAGTTAGCCAGAACGCGTGCGTCGTGCACCCTTCCTGGCCAACCCACACCTATGCTGGTTGCCTGGTACTCGTGGTCGCAGCAGACTTGGGCGACGATGGAGTAATACCCCTTCCTGTTGTGGTAGTCGGTGTGGTGAGCGTGTGGAGCGATTATCGGAATGTGCGCGCCATCAATCGCCCCACCACAGTTGGGGAAATCAAAGCGCGTGGCGTAACCGGCTATCACTTCTGTAAGGCGGTCACCAGTCGGGAACTTTATATATTTGGGCTTGAGCACACGGACTATAACCTCGCAGGTCTCTTTAAATATCTCGCAGCATGTCGAGGTAGCGATACCAAACATGTGTCCTACGCTCCGATAGCCGGCGCCTGTTGCCAGCACCCACACCGTCACAGCCACCCTGATTTCCACGCAGATGCATCTGAAATGAGTGGTGGAAAAAAACAATTGTAACAATATGGCTGCACAACAACAGGGGACGATTTAGTGTTGCAAGTTAGTACCTGTCGTAACCCACCACGAGTGAACACGTACAATTTTAGCCTAGATGACACTGGCCAATTCTGTTTTATTTTACTCTGAAGTTCCATATCAGAGGGTGACAAAGTATGTATTTAGCACACAAATTTAGCACACAAATCTGATCAACTATTTGGCTCCATCTACACCACTTGTGAGGTGGCTTAGTTAAACTGGTTTACCTAAAATACTTTAACTGTGACTCACGCAAATAAACCTGCAGGCTGAGGGTGACGGTAGATGTCTTAAGGTTATAAAAAACAATTGTAACTGACCTTCTCATATTTGTGTCTGCACGCCCGATATGGTTGCGCAGCTGGTCCACCAGATGGTCGAACGTCATCTTGCGCATCCTGAAATTCGACAACCATTCCTCATTGCGAAACGTGCCCAACACGATCTGGCTCCACCAGTGTGACGACCTGGAAAAATGTAAACAGGGGTCAACCACCATTTATGTTTGTCGTTTTATGAAATTCCCCGAACTTAATATGTGGTTATGCAACAATGTGCATGTTATGAGCCAAATTGTTAGAATTGGCAAAACAAGTTTGCTTCATGTAAGTGGCCTTATATAAATCGGGAAATATATTAATATCGCAGCCTTAGCGTTTCATCCAGGTCGGCAAAAGTGGGCCGATGCGCGCCATCGAGAATTTTTTTAAAAACTCACTTCGGTGATGTAGGTCGGCTTAATCGGCCAATATACAAATCGCCTTATATAAACCCCTCTAGCCTCAGGCTTTGCTAAACGGCGCCAAACTAAATTACTATATTTTAACAAAATTCCCTTTTTGTAGGTGGGCTTTATAAATCGGCAAATATAGAAATTGCCTTATAGAAATCGCACCTAACCTGAACCTTGCCTAAAGGGCGACAGAGGTGATTTTTACCACCACCGTACATACCCGCCCACCTATATTAGCAATCTGGAAATTATAAGTGAAAGCCTACCTTTCCCTTCTCCACTCGACCCGCTCCCTTGGCGCTTGCACGGCCACGTACGACAACAGCAGCTGGAAAAAGCTTCGTCGTTCGTTTTCCTGCTTCTGCAAGAACCGAACCCTCCTTCTCTGATGCCTCGACACAATCACGCGCATATTGGCTACGGATCGCGCTGTAGCTTCCCTTGTATCCTGCGCATTCCTTCTATTCATGATCACAAACATCTCTACCGCTTCTTGCTCCGCCATTGTTGTTGCTGCTGCAAACGGTCATGCGCAGATCTCCACTTCCGCCTTAAACCGCCCTAAGTACTGTCCGTGTGAATGCGACACACTTTGAAACTCCCCCCGTGTGAATGCGCGCTAGATCGCTTCATATAAATCGCCTTCTGTAGATCGCCTTACATTTTTCCCGTGTGAATACAGCTTTACAGGACTTGCATTAGGTCTAAGACCGTCTAATGATACGGAGCCATCCGACTGAATGGCCACCGAAACTGTAGCTGGACCATCGACAGGGTGTGAGGGATCTTCCCGACCATCATTGTAACGGCCGAAAAGCAAGGCGTCTGGTGACAAAGGCAATAAACTACACCCCACAAAAACGCTCAAATCATTCGAATTGGAAAAACCCAGCCTTACCCCAACACCAGTACCGTCGCATAACCGATCAGACAGAAGCCAGAACAGAGATGTAATAAACTGGTCATCTAAGAAGCAACATTTATTCTTTACATACGTCTTATTGATAGCCCTCTACCTTTGAGTTGAAAAATATAATATAATATCTAGTTTAATAAGATTTAAAAGTGAAATCGATGGCGTTCTCTGGCCGCCATCTTGTCTTTTTGCATTCTCTCCCATTTCACCAACTCTGTGGCAATATATGCAGCCATTTGATACTGGAGCCACAGTTTCTAGTTCAGGTTCCATACTAAACCTATTTTCGCCGGTATTTACACTACGTTGTCCTTCACCCATGTACTACAAGTACAGGGTGAATCTTTTATCTAGAGATGACGAATCTCCTACGACATCCGATATCTCTTCGCCGATGTTATTTTTCATGTGCTTTTCTAGCGTGACTTGCGATTGCAAGTAGCTTTCCACTGTGGATATTCCAAGTTCTCGGCATTGGGTGACATGGCCCCTGAACAGTCTCCAGGAAGGAACCGACCATGTCAGCTAAGTTCCACTCAAAGTCTTTGATGGCATCCTCTAGGCTCTAGTTGATCTACGAGCTGAAGCTCCGGGCCCATGACATTCATGTTGTATTGGTAATCTTTTCCTCTATCCCGTTCTGTTCAGTCAAATCCAGGTAGGCTAATTGTCGTAAGCTGACTCTATGAGTGTTTCTTCGTGAATGGCCGTTAGTCCTAAGAATTAGAATGTTAGCTACCTTATTATGGTTACAGGACGTGTGTGTTGCCAGGATACTAGAGAAGCTAACCCTCCCCCCCCCACCCCCCGCCTAGATACCTGGCCCATTGACACTTGTTGTCGTATTTTGAATTATTTATGTTACTACATAACATACAAAATACACACACGGTGGCCCGGTGTGGTGGTTTCAGCGTGTTCCCGTGCTCAGAGGTGTCCCGTTGCTTCTGCGCTGCTTCTGCGCATGCGTGGATTTCGCATCAACTCGGGTCACCCGAGCCACTTATTGGCGCATGCGCACATCCTACAAACTCGGGTCGAATAATCGAATACGCTCGGGTGGACAATCTTTTCTTTTTTTTTTAAATAACCGATAAAAGTACAGTAAAATAGGATTTGAAGTATTTTATGATGGCCCAGTTTACCTATATTTCCATTTCATTAATCTAAGTTATTCTTTTTTTGCACACGGCACGTGTATTTGTCGACTCCACTCGCCGTGTTCTATTTGAATTTCTGACGACTCGAATGACCCGAGTCGCCCGGGTAGTGTTAATCGATTACGGCCATCCTTATTAGATTCTGACGCATGCGCAGAAGCGAGGGACACCTCTGAGCACGGGAACACGCTGAAACCACCACACCGGTACGGACCGACGCTGCCCCACTGGACACCGGCCCAGGCCACACCCCCATCGCCATCACCGCCCTGACCCGCCGCCACACACTGGAGGCAGCGGCAGACGCATATCCCCGCCCATCACGCCCCACCCCTCGCCCGCACCCCCCCCCCCCCGGCCACACTGAACGACACCAACCCTGACACCTGCGACCAGTACGCCCTCCAGATGGATGGCCTAATATGACACGAGCAGCCAGATGACATTGACACAGTCCTTGATGACCATGGGGCCAGTGCCGCACACCCATACAATCCACCACTCACACCGACCGCGTACAGGCACACTCTCTATGCCATGTGGACGCGCACCATCTCACGCCTATGGAAGAACAACCTGCCTTACATGAAGATATACGACAGCATGCGGCAGTGCGCACTCCCAAACTACATAGGCAGTCGGATACCGGTCCCATCCGGCCTCAACATCGCAGCATGGAGGCACCTCCTCCGCAATTACCACGACAAGCAGATAGTGGACTTCCTGGAGTTTGGCTGGCCGGTGGATTACAACGGCACCGCGCCGCCTGTGCCGGCCACTGCCAACCACATGGAGCATCCGGCCCATGCCGTCCACATTACAAACTTTGTGCACAAGGAGGTGGAGCTCGGGGCACTGCTCGGTCCCTTTGAGCGACCCCCCTTCTGCCCATGGACACAGATTAGTCCAATGATGACCCGGCCGATGCGCATCTCATGCGAGAGGCGCGTCATCATCGACTTGTCATATCCCGGAAAGGCGAGCATCAACGCCGGCATCCGACGCGCACAGTATCAAGGCGTGCCCATGTCCTACACTCTCCCGGGCATGCTTGACCTGGCGGATGAGGCTACACGACTCGGCCCTGGGTCATACCTATGGAGCGCGGACTTGGCGAGGGCGTATCGCCAGCTGCGACCCTGCCCACTATCAACACCGCTACTGGGCATCATGCATGAAGACCGGTACTATATCGATGCCGCGCCGCCATTCGGCTGCAGGACGTCGTCCATGGTGTGTGCCAGGTCGGCGAACGCCGTGGTATACTTGATGCGAAAGAAGGTGGAGGACTGGTGAGCACACGGACATCGCCGTGCCGGCGATACCGGGCTCCCCAAATTGACCGCAACCGACACCAACTCCTCCATCATGCTGCCACCTAGCGGATCGGGTGAGCACTGACCAACGGCGGAGCCTGAGCAGCTCACACCATCCAGTGCGCCCAAATCTGCCGCGTGGCCACTGAAGCTGTCCCATATTTTCTCAGCCGTCCCACCCACCCATCTAACATGACAAGTCTGAGCGCGTGGGATAATCATAACCAGCAAATAATCGACCAAAATGACTCTCGAACAATATAACAGGAATAACATCAACCGCAGAAAACTAAATAAACTACCACTATATACCATTTTGTGTCCCGCGTTACTGAATTATCTGAAAATACAGCTTCAGTCAAGCTGAATAAAAGTTGTTAATCATTTCGCGCACGTGGCCATTGACACCCGATAAGAAATAGACTCCCGTGCCGCACGTCTGATTATTTATCGACGTTACCGTATACTCGCGAAAAAGTTATCCAGTCCTGAGTCCAGAACTGTGTCGGCTATTCGCATTGACTTTTTTCCCCGTGAGTACATCAAGTACAAAAAGAGTACCTAGATTAGTAGTCTGGAATAAATTTTCAGGATCTGAGAATTCACTATGATTATTACGGTAGTACAAGAATCAAGGTGCTGTGTTATGCGGTTTTGGTCCTCCACGGATCGATAGAGTAAGATTTTTGGAACTAGAAAAGTCAATGCATTCTCGATGGTGTGTACCAAAAACTAGCATGCAACATCTTTGATTTCTTGCATTCATCTCCGCATTCAGAGTATCACTTCTTAAACCTGCTTCGTCTACCCCGAAAACGAATCCAGAGCTCAAAAGTATTAACAGAGCTTTACGGTGTACAGTTTTAACAATACAGAGCATTTCCGTCATTAGTGTGACAGGTCATAGCTTTTCTAGTAGCTAAACAGTTTCAGCTCGCTCAGCTGAGTAAGACCTCGCATCTGCCACGTTACGTAATATTCCAAGTGCACACTCGCACTTGCTATAGCTACAAACAATTAGCGTAAATAAATAGAAAGTCAATGGGAAAGAATTGATCTGTTATTTGTTAGTGTGACATCTCATCCACCACCGATGTACGTTTTTCAGTCTATGTCACGATAGAATAACAAGATTAATTAGTACATGGATGTACACGACAATGTCTATACAAATCCTACCATGTTCATACTAATTTTTCCATTTTATACAGATCATCCAACCTGAAATGTAAGCAGAAGCATTGTTAAGTAAAAGTGTCAATAATCTTACTATAACAATGCTACTGTGGAGTCTATCCCATCTCCAGCATGTCTGTAATTCTATTGAATTAGTAACATTTATTAGTGGCGCAACTTACATTACTAAGCGTCATGTATGGCGTAAGTTTAGTTAGGAATATAAATATTTCTTATGACTAAACCTCGCAAACCCTGTTGATCAGTTTTAAAGCTGTCGAATTGCACTATTTTTAGTTCATGCTTCATATTAGCGCAATGGTTAGGGTATGGTGCAATCATTCTGAATTAGTGGCGCAGAACAAAGACATTTTTTTCTTTGCTGAGCCGAAGAACTCCGCCGTCCGCATCTTCGTCGATCCTTCCACGGCATTCTTTGCTGTGATTGGTCAATCCTGTTGAATAAATTACAACTACCAATTAGCGAATCCATTTTAGGTGCCTGTTGGCGCGTAAACGCTCCAGTACCAATTTCATGAGAATGTATTATTTTAGGTTTTTGTTTTGTTTTATTCACCAAAAATACATTAGTTTGTTTATCCTGGCCGAAAATGATAGGATCGAATGGCAAAGGTTGTGTTGTACCTTTTAACCTCTCCGTACGAGTTAATCTAGGTGCCAAATCATCCCAAATAATATTAGAATCAACTATTCTAACCTTTTCTCGATTAACAATTTTTCGATCGTTCTTAGGCCCTACCACGGTCACTACTGAACCCCGTGATCTAACCGCTATGTATCCTGGATCATATTTCCTCTCCAAAGGTCCAGATTCATTGACTAATAAAACAACTTTATCACCCAGAGTTAATTTAATTGCATTCGCCTTCTTATCCAGACGAGCAATATTATATTTTCGACTTTCCTGTCGATTATCGACGGCCTTACTTAAAGCCATAGGCAATTCGTCTATTCGATAAGCTAAGTTTGAATCCGTGTCTAATTTCAGCTGCACAAATTTCCATTAAATCTGTACCTATGAGCATATCAAAGCCCAGTGACTTAACCACAAAGAAGGGACATAATGTATCATAGAGAAATATACGCTATACCTACAATTGGAATTAAATGTCCTGACAGAGATCTCAATCTACTACCCGGATACAATTGCCCATTGGATACACCGATGTCAATTAGAAATTGAAAAGCAGACAAATGTATTAAACTCTTAGCTGCACGTGAGTCTACAAGACCAGATACATTAAATCCATCAAAATCAAGATTAATTGAAGGATGTGCATCCAGTGCACTTTTTAGTTTCCTGACCGTGTAGTACCACTCACGTTAACAGTACTAGCAAGTAATTTAATCTTATAGGGACAATTTCGCTACATGTGTGGCTCATTACATAAGTAACAAGTTCTCGTGGAAGTTGGTGGTGTATTAGACTTTCCCTGCCTAAAAGCATTACTTTTCTGCACGTGCTGATACGCAGGAGACATCTTAGATGACAATGTCTGCACCTGTGCAGCCAGCGAAGCTTTTACATAGCCTCCCTGCTGTTGTGTTGACAGTGCATGCCTAGCTGTGTGCTGTGCGACTGAAGTGTGCCTAATTTTAGAAGCATTGTCTACCCCGACCGGCAGCTCTAGGTTTACATGTGGCGAATTGATAAAGCGTTGCAGTGTTTACAGTGTGAATTGCTGAATGCTCTGCAATACTACTGCCTAACGACAAGTTATCTACACATTTTCTTAGAGACTTAATCTCACCCTGAATCGTTTTTAGACCCTGACTATCTGAAGTAGAGGATTTAGAACCTCTTTGAGAAGAGAAAGACTTGGAAAAATCTAAAGAAGAACTATCCAGACTATCCATTTGATCACAAATAGCTAGATTACCAAGATCTGATTTAGCATGTCTTCGCTGCCTAATAACAGACCTATCACAAAGTATCAACATTTCAAAAGCTTCCTCACAAGTTTTAGGACGATTTGTCTCCACATACCACATGGTATTATCATCAAGTAAGGATTCAAGAAACCGAGAAAGAAGTATCTCAAAGGTATCAGTACCAAAGACTGCAGAAGGAAGATTCCAACCTTTAGCTGCAACAGTTTTGAACCACTGGCAGTATGCAGCTACTGTCTCGCCTTCATTTTGCTTCATAGACATTACAATTCCTTTCAAATGACTATGTTCATCTGCTGTTAGTTGAGTCGAAGCTATGACTTCTTTTAGTTCCTCCCATGACTTAGCACAAAGCAAAGCGGATTATATCCAAGTCAGAAACATCAGCTAGAGCCCCAACACGTACTATTAAATCTATGCTCCCCTGTCTAACCCCATCCAACAAGGGTACGGACTTACTGTACGCTTTTAAAGACCTGTTACGTACCTCTCGCTGTCGATGCTCTACTTGCAAAAGCTCATGTGCTTCTCTACGTTCTTCCCTATCTTCTCTTAATTCTGTACATTCCCTTACATTAGACAAATGTTCTTCATTTTCTTCTCTAATGAAATTAAGACTTTGAGCCATGAATTTACTCCATGCTTCTATCTTATCAGTTTCAGCTGTATATGTCCCCACATCACACTGACCTTGAAACCAATGGTGAAATTCATCATGCAAACTGCTCCTCCTTGGCGCATGTGACTGGCATTTTCAAGCTGCTGTTGTATGTGGCGGTAGAAATAATTTAAAGAATTGAATCCAAATAGTTATTGCCTGTAAAGTAGAAGAAATGTGAAAAAACTCTCGTTGTGTATTACTACGTTTCCTCGTTCACCCCAAAGTTAAATGAAATACCTAAAGTAGTCCCGATAAAAAATATATTCCACCGGCAGCATGAGGCTTCAATAACGGCAATTTACAGCAATACCATTACCTAATGTACCTTCTAAGAATAGCAGCATTCTGTCGGAAAAGTCGTCGACAAGCTAATTTAAATCAATTTTAACCTTAAAAATAGATGAAGCAAATAAAAAATAGCAGAAAAAACACTACCTACACAACTCACCAAACTAGTCGTAGTCAATTTGTTCTATGCTTTTTAAATTAACACTGTCTTAGTAACTACCGCAGTCACTACTCCTCGTACTCGAAACTAGAAAAATGCATTAAATGTCAATTTTGAATAGAAATTATTTTAAATATGTCGTAGTCTAACTGTAGTCATAATAACTGTCATGGTAGTCAGTATATAGGATACCGTACCAGTCTAAAGTTGTCATAATTTACTCAGTAATACTAACTGTATAGTGTCAATAACCGTCGTGGTCACCAATTATGTAAAGTATTGTATCAGTCTATACAGTTATCCACCATGTAGTGTTAATATCCGTCGTGGTCGCCAATTATGTCAAGTCCACAGCTCGAATCTGTGGTTGTGTAGGCAGGCTGTAGTGAAATCAATACAGGCAAAAAGAGAAAGGAAGAGTGTAAAGAGTGAAAGAAGAGAGAGAGAGACAAGCCCTCAGGTTTATTATTTATATGGTACATGGATCCAATATAGTGTATCACCTCACCCCATTCTGCCAATGAGAAACAAGCATTTTTAGCTCCACCAATGAGAAACAAGCATTTCCGGTCCCCATGGTTACAGTGATCTGCCCACCACCACCAAGCGGCGTGGCTCCCTGGCCACCACCTGCCTTGAGCTGAGTGACTAGCAGAGGGGGGGTAATGGGTAGGGTTCTGAGTGCCCCTTACACACTATCTTACTAGCACCACAATGTCTATTTACCAATGAATCAAGTACCACCAGCAACTACATAAACACATTTATGCACCCGGCCCTATATACCTGTTTCACAAATAGAACATTTGCATTCCCCCACCAATGCATCATTATCGGAATATTTTACAAGTGTGTCAGGGCAAGTGAATTTGGTGTCCCACCTAGTACTCTATACTGTTGGATCAAGAGCAAGTACAAGATTGTAGAGGCGTGTGAGTTGTCGGGCTTCTCCACAGCTGCAAAGAGGATGCGCACGGCTCAGTTGTCAGAAGTCAAAAGTCGAAGCCAAAGCTCGGTTAAACCAATGATCGGTTAATCCAAACAAATTTATAGGGTCCCTTCAAGTTTGGTTTAACGGGGTTATACTGTATTTCCATAACTTTGCATTTTCCAGGTGAAATAGGGATAAGGTTTTATTTTAAGCATTTTATTGCATTAATAGGTCAATAAAACATAGTTTTTGACACCAAGATTATGATTATAGAACCGTATAAAGTCAAATTGTGACCGAAAATGTAGTTTGTGGTGGCCATCTTGAATTGTCAAATGTCAAGCAGGAACTGTTGGTGTGATGTCTTGGTTCATGCTAATTCTTTTTAATCAGCACACCCAAAAAACACCTAGTGCAAAGTTGTATGCCTTCATAAAGTGCATGGGTCTGCCTTAAATTGTCAACGAGCTGTCTACCATATGCGTAAAGTTCCGGTCACATAGCCGTTAGTGGACGTAGACCATATGGGTAGCTTGATGTTAACTGCAGCTGATAAAAATATTTGAAGCTATGTAAAAATTACAGTGTTATTGTGAAAAATGTTTATTGACTTTGACAATTTTACTGTTTTGCATGTAAACATATTGTACTTGAAAGTTGATATGAGCTATAGTGGTAAAAATCAAAAGTTGATGTGCACTATTTCTGTCTCCTGGATTGCAAATTATATTCATTGAGGGAATACATTCTAATTGATTAAAATCTCTATGTCACCTATATTATTCGCAATCAAATTATTATATTTCCATGCATTAATTAATATGCCTTCTTTTTCAGGTGATGGCATCCAATCTAAAGTACTTCATTGTACTGATCTTCTGCTCTGGTGGCCTTATATTCCTGCTATCATTAAGCCACACACTGTATAAGGGCTCAAAGTTTAGCGCCATACATACCAAGAGCCTTTCCCTGCGAAGGAGGACAAAAGAAAACATAGATATATCACCCACTAAGCAAATCATCCTGTGGAATGATTTCCTAGGTAGGAAACCCAGATCGAAGACGTGGTACACACCATTTCCTAATGGTTCTCAATACCTGCCACTCACATGTCCAAGTGGCAATAAGTGCATCTTATCGGTAAATAGGAGCAATCCACTGGATGCAGAGGCTTTGATTTTTGATGGAGCTAATACTTACACAATTCCAAAGAAGCGAACAGCACATCAGATCTACATATTGTTCTTTGTGGAGTCACCTGTGTGGATAAGGCCTGGCTCATACTACACCAAGTATGAACGGGGTAGGAAGTTTTACAATTGGACTGCAACATATTCTATGCACTCACAGATCCAAATATGGCATGGTCTTTGGCATAAGCAAGCAACGATACATGTAAATAACACCTTACCCCAACTCCAATACAAGAGGGTGGCAGGTGAGGCTATGATTCTATGGGTGGTGAGTAACTGCAACACACCTAGTCAGCGCAACATATATGTGAAAGAATTGCAGAAGCATATTGGTGTGGATATTTATGGCAGCTGTGGGAAACAGTGTCCTAAATCATCTAAAGATTGCTACAGAACATTAGTCGCAACAGGACAGTACAAGTTCTACTTGGCCTTTGAGAACACAATATGCAATGAGTACATCACTGAGAAATCCTATCGTGCTCTTAACACAAGTATTGTGCCAATTGTCCTGAATGGGAATGTAAAAAGCAGCAACAACACTGAGGCATTTCTTTTACCGGGTTCATATATTGATGTACGCGACTATAAATCTCTAGAACAGCTGGCTAACTATCTAAAAATGCTGGATAAGAATAATGATGAATACCTGGCATACCTGAAGTGGAAGGCTGACTACTGGGTTGAGGAAGCCGGCTTCTACAAAGGACTTTGGAAGTGTGCCGTCTGTGATGCAGTGCATGATGTAACAAAGACACGGAAGTCAAGGAACATTAATTGGCCTGTATTTTGGAATCATACGAAAGCATGTGATAGTAACCTTGTGAGCCGACTTTTACATCCCAGCAACATCTGAGGTAATGTCAGGACAGGTGCAACCTGTGACTGCTTACTCATATCTGGTTGATGGTGGTGTTAGACACTGCGATACCAGGACCTTAGTACTATTAGCCTGATACAGAGTACTCATGCTTGACACCAGGGGCCATATTCATGTGGAGGTGCCAAGGCCTTAACCGCGGCTACGGTAGCCCCACACGGCTAACGGTGGAAAATACGTAATTATGTGTCGGTGCCAACGCTAACCGCCGACCGTAGCCTAGGCTAAGCTACCCCGTTTTCAAACCAGGGTTAACTGCTAGACGCGCCGGTTAGTGTGCGTGTGAGGCTCTCAATCTATTAAATGCTATCATATTTAACAGAATTACATACGCCATAAGTGAAATTTGATCAAATTAACCCTAAATTCGAACCAATATTAACGCCGCCGCCACATTGGCGGCATTAGGCATATTGTCGAATCGACTAATGTTATGGGGCTGTCACACTTTTGTTATTAGCGCGGGGCCAACGTTGTGGTAACGTATATCGGCGCGTTCTCTCTGTGTCTCTCTCTGTGTCTCTGTCTCTGTATGTGTCTCTGTCTTTGTCTGTGTCTCTGTATGTGTCTCTGTATGTCTCTCTGTCTGTGTCTCTGTTTGTGTCTCTGTGTATGTGTCTCTGTCTGTATATCTGTTTGTGTCTCTGTATGTGTCTATGTATGTGTCTGTCTGTGTCTCTGTCTGTGTATCTGCCTGTGTCTCTGTCTGTGTCTCTCTCTGTGTGTCTGTCTGTGTCTGTCTCTGTATGTGCATCTGTCTGTGTCTCTGTATGTGTCTCTGTATGTCTCTCTGTATGTGTCTCTGTCTGTGTATGTGTCTGTGTCTCTGTATGTGTCTATGTATGTGTCTGTCTGTGGCTCTGTCTGTGTCTCTCTCTGTGTCTCTGTCGGTGTATATTTGTCTGTCTCTGTATGTGTATCTGTATGTGTCTCTGTATGTCTCTCTGTCTGTGTCTCTGTCTGTGTCTCTGTGTATGTCTCTGTGTATGTGTCTGTGTCTCTGTATGTGTCTCTATCTGTGTCTCTGTCTGTGTCTCTGTGTCTCTGTCTGTGTCTCTCTCTGTGCCTCTGTCTGTGACTCTGTCTGTGTCTCTGTATGTGTCTCTGTTTGTCTCTCTGTCTGTGTCTTTGTCTCTGTGTATGTGTATGTGTCTCTGTCTGTGCCTCTGTCTGTGTCTCTGTATGTATCTATGTATGTCTCTATGTGTCTGTCTGTGTCTCTGCCTGTGTTTCTGTCTGTGTCTCTCTCTGTGTCTCTGTCGGTGTCTCTGTATGTGTCTCTGTATGTGTCTCTGTATGTGTATTTGTATGTGTCTCTCTGTCTGTGTCTCTGTCTGTGTCTCTGTGTATGTGTATGTGTCTCTGTATGTGTCTCTATCTGTGTCTCTGTCTCTGTCTCTGCCTGTGTATCTGCCTGTGTATCTGTCTGTGTCTCTCTGTGTCTCTGTCTGTGACTCTGTCTGTGTCTCTGTATGTGTCTCTGTATGTCTCTCTGTCTGTGTCTCTGTGTATGTGTCTGTGTCTCTGTGTATGTGTCTGTGTCTCTGTGTATGTGTCTGTGTCTCTGTCTGTGTCTCTGTATGTGTCTCTGTATGTGTCTCTGTATGTGTCTCTGCCTGTGTCTCTGTATGTGTCTGTCTCTGTCTCTGTCTCTGCCTGTGTATCTGTCTGTGTCTCTGTATGTGTCCCTGTCTGTGTCTCTGTCTCTGTTTCAAGTTTGGTGTGTCTGTGTCTGTGCCTCTGTCTCTCTCTCTGAGACACAGAGACACACACACACAGACACACACACAGACACACACACAGAGACACATAGACACACACAGATACACAGAGACACACACATACACAGAGACACACACAGAGACACAAATACACACACAGAGACACACAGACACACACAGAGACACACACAGACACAGAGATCCAGAGACACACACAGAGACACATACATAGACACAGACACATACAGAGACACAGACACATACACATACAGAGACACAGACACAGACAGATACACAGACAGATACACAGACAGATACACAGAGACAGACACAGAGACAGAGACAGAATTACATATGCAATAAGTGAAATTTAATGAAATTAACCCTAAAATCGAACGTTATTAACGCTCCCGACGCATTGGTGGCGTTATTCATATTGTCAAATCGAGGGAATTCCCAAATCTATAAATAAACTCACGGTTAGCTATCCGCGGCGGCTTTGACATTGGTGAATACGACTTGACCTATTTCTCCAACCCGCCGCTAGCCTAGGATAGCTACCCCAGAGCTAGCGGGTAGCTCCGGCTAAGCCTGGCACGACTACATGAATATGGCCCCAGACAAGATGCAACAAGCACTAATTTTGTCAGACTTTGGTTTGGCTTGGCTGAGAATCGAATCCACAAGCAGGTGTGGGTGGGTGCGTGGGAGGATTAGTGCCAAGAAGACTCACATTAGAAGTGAGTGTTATTTAAGCCTATAATTTGGTACAATAATTTATATGCTTTACAATAGGGAAATGTGTTATAACCTATAGAAATTGCAGGAACAGTGTAACCATTAGTGGTTGTCTTCCCACTGCCCCTTATAAACAAAATAATCCATAAACAAAATTATGAGCCCTGGAACTAATATACAAATAACCTACAGACTCCTCTTTAAGGAAACAAACACATGTTTAGAATAAGATACGATGAGATCAGGACCTGTTCATTAGACAAATTCTATGATTCAAATATTGGTTCTATATGGCCTGTGGTAACAATCACAACATAATTTGTTACAATTTACTGTATCTGCATATCGACTTAATAGTATAGGCTTTATCCTGTGTTTGAAACATGACCATGAGACATTCACCTTAATGACAGGGTACCATGCATTCCATAAGGTGGGCTATGCATATAATGAGAGTTTGTCAACAAACTTTGACTTTGTAGCCACCTTATGAAATAAGTCTGCTTGTCTCATTTCATTTAAGCTATTGATATCACAATTATAGCAAAACGGATTTGAAAATGACATTGGCAGTTTGTTTTTCATAAAATCATGCATGAATAATACTTCCTGTGTGTAATTGGTCTGGCATCTTTAAAATTCTAGACCGCTTGAATAATGGATCGGTGTGGCTATTATAAAATTCATTAAATATTGTCCGAATTGCTCGTTTCTGCAGAATTTCTCTTCTATGAGTGGGATCAGTTTTGGCATTACCCCAAACCGTAATTCCATAAGAAAGGTATGGATGTATTATTAGTGAAAAGTATAATGTACATAAGCTTTCATATAGCAAAACATGTTGGACTTGCTTGATAATAAAGAGTGATCTGGCAATTTTAGTATTTATGTACTTGACATGGTGTTTCCAGTTGACACATTCATCTATAAATATGCCAAGAAATTTGTAAGCATGTTCTTGGTGATGGTTGCCAACTTGAGATAATGGAGTACCATTTTATGCATATCTTATGATTTGTGTTGTGAAATGGTTTGGATGATGGTCTCATTATGTTACAGGCCAACTCCCATCCTGATATGACCTTAGATGTTGCTAGGATGTAAAACACCAAACAAACAATGTTATAGGCCTATTTTGTTTTATTTGCATTTAATGACAGTTTATTTGCACAGAACCAATTAAAAATCTTATCAATATTTTGATTTGCCTGAAGGAACAACTTGTCGATAGTTGAGTGTGGCTGCGAATGTCTCGAACCAGGCTACATCCTTAAGGAGATCAGGATCGAATGTGTGAGAGCCTATGAACCGGATAGCATGTAGTGCAGCGGGGACCCGATTAGTGAACCTAGTGGTATGACAAAATATTAACATTAGCTGATTAGGAATAAGAGTGGACCCAATATGGAACCCTGAAGAACCCTGCAATTAAATTCTGACAGGATGTTTGTTTGTTTGTTGTTGTTTTACGTCCTAGCAACAGGAAGATTTATTGTTATTGAATTGAACATACGGAGTTCTATTTGGAACATGCATGAACTGGCAAGAAATATTTATGTGTATTATAATGTATTATAATAATATAAAGGAACAGAGCAATTCCAATATTGATATCATATTCATTGTACGATTATTGCGTGTATTCGGGATTCGCGCACCCACCCGGTTATATGCGCGCGATTGGGGTGCCAAATGTTTGGTGCGGAAATGACTCAAACCACTGTCACTTCGCTCGCATTTTTCTTCGGGGGAACACCGTGCGCAGTTAGCTGGCGACCTTTCTAGAATGCCGTATTGTGACTTGTGCGGATTGTCGCACAAGCTTGATAAGTGCAAGAAAATGAAAGGAAAGAAGAAAGGAAAGAAAGTACCGCCTACAAAGTTAACAAGGCGCACGGCAGCAATAGAGGAAGATTTGTCGAGGAGTGTCTCTCGAGAAAGTTCACCAGAGTTGGTGGAAAAAGTGCAAGCACTCAGTTTGGATGACCAAGAGGCAGCGCTGCTCAAGGAAATTGCGGACATGGCCAAAGAACAACGCATAGCAGAGTTGCAAGAGAAGCGAGACGCCATGAAGAGGAGACAGGAAGGGATTCAGCATGACGCCTTTGGAGGAAGAAGGACGACCAAGAGAAGCAGCCGGTGCAATGGCGGCGCCGGCAGCAGCCGCCGCCATTGGACACTCCGAGTATGGAGTGGCAATATATATATTTATATTACTAGAAAAACTAATATGCTGTAAATGACTATCAGGCAAATTTGGTGTTTCATTTAAGATAATTAAAGCTTGAATTTAGATTTAAACAGAAGTTTTGTTATTTATTGCATCTCCCATCATTGCGGCATTGTTTAACTGGTGGAAAATGTGTAGATTATTAAAGAACATATGCATGTGTTATGATGTAGGGCCTATGTGATCAAAGGATTTATGTGGTGATTGAGAAAGGGCTTCATTTTTAATGCGATGTTAAACATAGTTCCGGCGATACAGTTGGAAATAATCATTTTACAGCATAACCCCATTGAACCAAGCTTGGTTAAAACAAACAATTGGTTAAGCCAAACTTTTTTCAACGGCCCAGCAAAATACTACCACATAAAAGTTTGTTAAACCAAAGTTGGTTAATCCAAATTATTCGTTAATCCAAACAAAATTGTCAGACCCCAGGGGCCATATGCATGGAGCAGTGTTAGCGAGCCAAACCGCGGTTCGGGTGGGATTTCTGGTTTAACGCCAAAAAGTCGCTGTGCATGGAGCAGTGTTAGACAAACACCGCAGGTTTAAACTCGGAGATTCTAACCCCAGCCCATAGCAGGTTTACAGCGGTGTTAGTGTTAGGTTAGTGTCAAATCTATTCAATGCTATCATATTAACAGAATTACATACTCAAGTGAAATTTGATCAAATTAACCCTAAATTCGAACCGATTAACGCTGCCGCCGCATCGGCAGAGAGATTAATATTGTCGAATTGTCTAATCGACGAATGTAAACTAAACAAATTGCCTCCGCCGCTTCGATGTCGATATCCATACTGTCGCATATCAACAAAACACACATCGCCGCCGCTGCCCAAATCTATTCAATCCTATCATATTTAACAGAATTACATACGCAATAAGTGAAATTTCAGCAAATTAACCATAAATCCGAAGCAATATTAACGCTGCCGCCGCAGAGGCAGTGATATTAATATTGTTGAATCGATGAATGCAAGCAACCCCCGCCGCCGCCAAATCGGCGGCTATATATTAGGCCCAAATCTATTCAATGCTATCATATTTAACAGAATTACATACGCAATAAGTGAAATTTTATCAATTTAACCCTAAATTCGAACTGATATTAACGGTGGCGCCACATTGGCGGCGTTATTCATAATGTCGAATCAAAGGGATTTCCCAAATCTATAAATAACTTCACGTTTAGCTAACACGAACCGTTTAAGCGCCCATGCATACGGCGTGACAGTTCTCAATGCCGCCGATAACTGGTGGTAGCTACCCAGTGTTAGAGGGATAACACCACATGAATCTAACACTGCTCCATGCATATGGCCCCAGGCCACTTCCGGGATGGTTAAACCAAACATTCATGTGGTTATAAGGTCATCTGAGAGTCAATGGAGGACAAGTACAATGCCATTAAAGCAGTCGAAAACGGTCGGAAGCAGTGTGTTATGGCAGTGAATTTGGTGTCCCACCTAGTACTCTAATACCCCTGTCACACTACAACGTAACGAGCGAACGTGAGCCTAATGTGGTCATTTTTCGTCATTACGTTGACATAAGTTGGGTTACGTTATGATGATGTCAGAATGACGTTAGACTGATGTCGATCTATGTCACGTTACATCGTGTTAAGTCGAGGTTTTGGACATGTTCAAAACTTTTGACATACCTCGAACGTAAGGGTTTACGTTTGCCGTATGTTCTGTACACGTTCGGTGAACGTCAATGACGTTAAACAGATGTTATTAAAACATTGGTCACTACGTTCAACTACGTTGCACTACGTTGACCCACATTAAAGCCAGTGGGAACATGCAGTCCGCGTAGTGAAAACACCGGGATAACGGACGCCTAACGGACGTGCAACATACGTTTACTGCTCTGCCACCGTTTCATGATGTAAGTAATGTAAGGTAACGTAAAGCAACGTAGTTCTGGCGAGGGAATAACGTACATAACATTCCCTGAGCGTAATTACGTTGTCCTCTCTCATTGAATGACGCCATCACTACGCTTTACCGCCGTTACTCTCTTGTCCACTACGCTGCATCTACGTTCAACTTGTGCCCAAATTTGCATACTACACCGAGAAGTTCGACGTTTTTCACGTTCTCCCTACATTGACGTTACGTCGTAGTGTGACAGGGCCATAAACTTGGATCAAGAGCAAGGACAAGATTGGAAAGGTGTATCAGTTGTCGGGCTTCTCCACAGCTGCAAAGAGGATGCGCACAGTTCAGTTCTCAGAAATCAAAATCAAAGCCAAATCTCAGTTAAACCAATGATCGGTTAACCCACATTTTTAGGGTCCCTTCAAGTTTGGTTTAACGGGGCTATACTGTATTTCCATAACTTAGCATTTTCCTTGGTAAAATAGGGATAAGGTTATATTTTAAGTATTTTATTGCATTAATTGGTCAAATTGTGACTGAAATCATAGTTTCTGGTGGCCATCTTGAATTTTCAAATGTCAAGCAGGAACTGTTGGTGTGATGTCTTGGTTCATGCTAATTCTTTTTAATCAGCACACCCAAAAAAGTACTTGGTGCAAAGTTGTATGCCTTTACAAAGTGCATGGGTCTGCCTTAAATTGTCACCGATCCATCTACCATACGTGTAAAGCACAGGTCACATGGCCATTAGTGGACGTGGTTGAACGTAGTGGAGGCTAACGTAGTTGAACGTTTGTTTGTTTGTTTGTTTGTTTACGTCCTAGCAACATCTAAGGTCATCAAAACCAGTACCGACTTGTGACAGTGCGCACTCATGGTGACTTTATAGTGCTGCCACACAGGGAGACCAGGCCACCAGCACCATGACCTGATATCCCACTCAGTCACATTATCCTGACACTAATCCTAATAATGCAGAGCGCCTGGCTAGGAAGCGTCTAGTATCAATTTTTAAATCATTGGTTTGACTAGACCAGGGTTCGAACCCACAATCCTATGGTCTACCAACATGGTAGGTGAACGTATTGGCATCCATACTTGTCCGTGATGTTAACTTGGTAATAACGTGGGTGAGCCGTGATCACCGATTTAATTTTTGGACATGTTCAAAAGAGCGGTACGTTAGACGCTGATGTACACTCTAGTGTACTCTAGCATACTCTACCGTACTTGGATTAAGCCCAGCTGGTCACATTGCCGTTAATGGACGTAGGTGCACGTAGTGGAGGCTAACGTAGTTGAACGTAGTTGAACGTACCAGCATCCGTACCGTAACGTATTTATCCATACCAAAACCTGCCGTACCTTAATACATTTCAACATAGTTTTAGTGTAAGAGTTTAAATGCACTTACACCACGTTTGACCCACATTAATCTATCCTACAGATCACTACTTCCACTAACGCTATGTGACCGGGCCTTCAGAATCTATAGAAAAGTAGGCCTACTCTTCGAACCGGAGAACGATGCCTGCCTGATGGTACACATTTTTTTATTTCATTCAAGAGGAAGTAGTCGATAAATGTGTAAGTTGTATCATTAACTTAGTCATGCTTTGGAATCACTCCCTAAAACTGGTCACATTGCAAAGATGAAGAACCCCCCCATCCCCTTGCCACTGCACAGAGCAACGACCACTGCACTGGACCGAAACGCCGGCTTATTTAGTCAACACCAAGCACGGCAGTAACAAGTCCTGGCCAATCACTATCCTTGCCTTTTTTGTTCAAATGTTTTTTTTCCTCAGAATAAGATGTCAGTGCTAATACACTGGTCTTCAGCCCTAATCACAATTGCCTGTACACAAACAAATCTACAACAATATACAGATAGACAATTACAGGAAAATAAGCAAAACATTGGTACATGAATGATAGGTAAAGAACAAGATAAGAGCAAAAAGAAACATGCAAGGGGGGGGGGGGGGGTAACTAGGTTAGACTAGCATGGTAGGCATAAAGGGATTGTTTAGTAGTAACATACTCATTGAAAGGGTGATGGGGGATGTAGGGTGGGCCTTTGTGATTGAACTTGTAGGTTTAATACTGATTAATCATGTACCTCAGTAGGATCCAACTAGAATCATTTCCAGGCTCATTCCGTTGATGTTTTTTTTGTATCTAGGTGGCCACTACTGGTTGAGCTTCCAGTGTTTGTTGGGGGGGGGGGGGGGGGGGGGGGGGACAGGGAAATGAATGGCAACACCGATCCCAGTGTATCATTGATCTGCTTTGGCTGGTTGATTTTAATGTGCATTGAGGTTTATCTTGAAAGTTTGTAACAATCACTGTTCCTGACAGATGCTGGTAGGTGGTTCCATTGTGCTCCCCAGGTCAACCTCGAAATCGGAGTTCACGTCCTCTTTCCATAGATGGCGCCACCTGGACGTATTGAACTGCCGATAAACGTCATTGAGCCTCTGTTTGACGAGAGGTCGCCACAGGCTATGTGGATGGACTCATGCTGCTACGATGGGTACTGAAACTAATTTAACACTGGTCAACAACGTTGACAGGAAAGGGCCACGGGGAAATGAATGAGGGCGTGGGGGGGGGGGGGGGGGGGGGGGGGGGTTAATGAGAAGTAGGGATGGGAATTGGCGAGGCGAAGTCGGTTCGTGGTAGACAATGGTGTTTGAAGTCTGCTACTATAGACCCTATAGGTGGGTGGGTGTGGGTGGGTTTCACCGCACTGCCAGCGTTACGATTGGAGGTCGGACAGAATGCACACAGCCCTGTTATATACCCCAGTCACACTGCAGCTTGCCACCATAGACCAAAGAACCCACACTCACCAGTGACGCCCAGACATCGGGGGGGGGGGGGGGGGGGGGGGGGGGGGGGGGGGGGGGGGGCGGGAGTTTGAACCTATGAACTGCTGAACTGCATAGGTTCACCTATTCACCTAACGCAAAGCAGAAGATTGAATGTATAATCTTTATTTGCAACAAAAGCACAAATACAGCATTCATTCAAGAAAAAAAAAAGCCGAGGGTTAAGCAGCATAGAGCTAGTAAGCGTGATTGAAAAGGGCATCCAAAGTCGAGCAGGCGCGTCTTGTCAATGTGCTCCCGGATGTTAATTGCGTGCGCACCTGAAATCAAGGCAAAGTTATTTTGCTTTAAATATGCGAAGTCCAATGAAAGCATAAACATTTTCAAAAGCCCTAGATTTGATCTTACATATCAAAGTTCGGATTCTTTCCCAAACAGCAATATCTTAGCCAATTTAAGAGAAGCTGATACTGGCCTCAACTTGGTATGCTCCCTGGGAACCCTTTAAGGTCATTCAAGGTGAAAGAAGGTGAAGCTAATATATTCATGTCAGAAAATGGCAGAAACTCAAACCGGGACTGCGCAACTCATCCCCACCGGCTTTTAAAACGACATGTGAGAAAATCGCTTTAAACAATTTTAGATGGACAAAACCAGGTAGTTTTGTCTACTTTTAAGGAACCACTACCTGATCAACTTAGCAGGCGCGGCACATCTTCTTGCAGGTGGTTTTGATGTAGCTGTGGTTGCAGTATTGTCTGAAGTAGGCGCAATAGCTAGCGTCGGGGCCGCACGCTGCAACACGAATCGAGTAGTCAGCGAGTGGCAACCACACCATTCAATGTGACAATCAACATGCACGAAAGGAGAAAGCACGGCTCCGTGTGCCATTACAGATACCGACAAGAACTCACCGGAAACTTCACACCTGGCCCCCGAGAAGCCCTGCTGACACGTGCAGGTGCACGTGGCCGAGAGGGAGCCCTTGGTTCCGCAGTAGTTGTCCGACTTACCGGGACAGCGGCCTGGAAAGTAAAGCTAGCATTTAACAAGCCGGGTCAAAACCACACGGACAAGTCGCACCCCTGTACTGCATCGTACCATTGCTATCATAATTCGCATTACAATTCGGCTTGATAAAATGAAATGATATTTAAATACAAAAGCAGGAAAAGCAGGAAAATTTAGTATTACCAATCCTATCTCGGTTTACTATGCTTGGCGTTTCTACTTTTACCAATAGAACCGCCAATGGCCACTTACATAACTGAATCTGAAACAGTTATAATGCAAAAAGGCGCTTTGGAACACGCAATCAATGTTAGCACCGTTTCGTTTAACCAATGATCTACACCAAAAGAGGGTACACATACCCATGACTTGGCAAGAATCGCCGGACCATCCCGATTTACAGCTACAGGTGCAGTCAGACTGGAGAATCCCACCGTTCTGGCACATCTTTCCGGGGCATTGCACTGAAATAAACTCACGGTGGTTAGATCCACACCGTGTGCTGTGGGCATGCAAGCAAGGGCGTGGTGAGGGCGTTAGCGAGCCTATCACAAGAACAGGCGTTATCTCAGAGATAGTGGTGGTGGGGATGCACGCATCAGCGCTATTCCCGCGACCCTAATCATGTTAACCTACTGCTCATTTTTCCTAGAAATGGATCAAATGTTCTTACCTAGATTTTTTTTTTAAACAGTCCGCCGTTCCACAAGTTGTGGGTTTTTCGGGCTGGGCGGCAGTATAATCACTGCAGCTGATCAACCTCGAAATGGAGTTCATGTCGCCTTTCCATAGAGTACATTGTTCAGCATGAGGTTATTACGGGCAAAGCATAAAGCATACAGACCAGGGTGAGGGCTATCCCAGCGAGGATAGGTGTAGGTTTTGCACTGCTTAATGTCAAATTTTATGTATGCTAAAATTGAATGAAGGTAGCGGTTTGCGCAACTGTACCAGCAGAAGTGACAGTGCATGCAGGCATCAGGGAATTCCCAAACCTAAAACGGGGGACATTCCCCCACCACTTTGTGCTCATGCATACAATTTGAACCACATCACTTCTCGCGATAGCCATACCAGCGATAGCCATACCAGGGATATCCATCCCAGGGATAGCGGCTATCATCGGGAATAAGCTAACGCTGTCTTACAACTTAATAGTCTGGCATCATTTAACGCAGTGTTCTTGATACAAGAACAGAGTTTGTAACCTTACCCATGTACTGGCAGGCAGAACCAGTGAACGTAGACGGGCACTTGCAGGTACAGGTGGATTCAAGATGGCCGCCATTCTTGCACTGCATGCCGGGGCATCGCACTGAAATGGTGAACCAGGATTCTTAGCCCAGAGTCCGTCCCTGCCTACAACACTAGCCAGGTGAGCACCAGTGAACTCAGGGAGTTGGAATTCAAAGTCTTGCACATAACTCACCTACGTTCTGGCATGATTGCCCAGACCATCCGGACGGACACTTGCAGGAACAGTCAGGCTGCAGCATCCCGCCATTTTCACACACCTTGCCGGGGCACGCCACTGAAACATGTCAGTGCATTGGCTGAAGGGCGAGCATAGTACATTGTTCAGCATGAGGTCATTACCGGCAAAGCCTGAAGCATACAGACCAAATTTTTCAAAGTTGCATAGTCCGATGGTTTAGAGGTGGTCATTTTCTGAGGTTATTAGGGCGATCGTTATAATCCATCTTTAACTTTTAAATGGTTGACTAAAAGATAATTGAAGTGCAAAGACGCCAAATTTAGATACCATAGGCTTCTACAGGAACAGGTTCTATTAAATTGAACTATGAAAAGTTGGTGCGTTCATTAGGTGCAAGTGTTTTTTTTAAATCTAGCCTCAACGTTAAGTTGGTTGTGTATCAGCCCACCCCAGATGTTCTAACGAGCCGACAGTTACTGGTCATTAACCACGTTGACCTGGAAACCCATGATCTGGAAACCCATGATCTGGATATACGAATCTTACCCTTGCACTTGCCACACTTGATGGGGCACTTGTCAGGGAAGTAATAGTAAAGACTGCAGTAGTGCTGTGGGTACGAGTGGCAGTAGACGGCATCTTTCGTCGTAGAACTGCAACTTGAAACTGAAATTACAACATGACATTTGTCTTTGTCATTTTGTGTAAACTTTAGGTTCGATATAATTGACCTTACTGTATAAGCTTATGACATTTTGAAGTCTACATGCAAAATTCTTTCAACTGCTTTGCATGACTAAACCCCTAAGCTCCACAGTAAGAGGTCATTCATTTGCCAGATTGGTAGCAACATATCTTAGTTACTGATTAACTGCATATCTGAAGGGTTGAAGTTGGGGGATCTTAGAAGTGACAACTAGGGAGACAAAAAAAAAAAGGGAAGAGGCCTTGTCTAAAACATTTCAGACAAGCTTGGCACTAAACGAATACTAAATGAGCAGGGACCTAGCGTGGGACGTTTCAGTTGATATGTAGACGGAATAATAAGATGCTATAATCATTTAATATACATGTATTCTCTGGTACGCAGCCATTATATGGAAGCTACGCACATTAATGCACCGGTATACAAGTTAGACAAATTTAGCCGGTATACAAGTTAGACAAATTTAGCTAAGTGTTGTGGATTTGGATATTGGGTCAGGGCCTCAAAGGCTTCTTGGACAAGTACTGCAACAGCTGACATGAGAAAGGGGAAAGGGGGAACCTAGCACTAGCAGTCAGGGGAGGTGAGTACTGGAGCGCCACCTACCGACGTTCTGGACGGCATGCTGGCAGGCGTCTCCGGTCCAACCTGTAGGGCAGGAGCACGTGCAGGAAGCTGCCAGCAGTCCACCATTTTGGCACGTCTTTCCGGAACACCGCACTGAAACGACACGGATAGCAAGACAAGTTTAAAGTCCTAGCAACATCTGAGGTTTTACAAACACAGCCGACCACTCGCTAAACTAGTCCAATAGTTGCGCTCGTCAGTGCCATGTTAGGTTATGACAATCACACGCAAGTCACTTAGTATTACTAGATCTGTTCGTTCAGAGTAAACGATACCTGATCGGCTACGTTTTTTAAATATGGTTGGCTAGACCCATTGCTTTATTACCTGTAGCGTTTCTGTAATATTTATAGGACCTTCCATGGCAGTCCTACGAGAACCACGTGTGATAATATACAGGTATTGGCAAGGTGCCAATGATTTGAAGGCATGCTATAAACCGTGATACACTACGGCCTCAAGTCTCGGACTGTTGAAATAGAGTCCCTTACCGGTACACTTGCCGCATTTGATGGGGCACAGGTCCCGCCAGCCGGTGTAAGTGGTGCAGTACTGCTCAGGGTACTGGGCGCAATAGGACTTGTCTGCCGTGGTGGCGGTGCACATGGAAGCCGAGACTGGAAGAACAAATAACGGCTTTCCGAATGCCAATGGCTGGGTTCATCGCAACATGGAAACCCATGGAAACCCAAGTGCAGCTGACACCACGTCTAATCACGTAGAGGAAGGCCTTCAAAAGGACAAACTTAATTGCCGGGTTAGATCACATGAAGTAGTGGCTGCTAATTATTTTGCCACGATATAGATCCTATATACTAGCTTAAGATGGGGGAAACTTAAGGCATTTTAGGCAGTACTTACTGGTATTCATGACGTTGACACTGACAGTTCCTGAAACGAAAGCATCCGGTGTATAAGGTTTTCCAGTCCCGCGGTAATTACATGTATAACGTACAGGGAAAGCCAATTCAGCCTTCACGCATCACAAATGAACGGTCATGACAAATTCTAAATGAGGGGGGGGGGGGGTGCGTGGCAATCCCTTAACTCGGGGGTTGGGGGTTGGGGGGGGGGGGGTAACCTTACGACGGTTACCTGCTGCATAACTGCAGCAATATAGAGACACCGATAAATCGGTCCAATCTTTGGTTGGAGTAGGACGGTTGTAAAAGCTGGGGGGGGGGGGGGGGAGGGGAGGGAGGGAGGGAGATGTCTTTACACCCAATTAAACCGATGGATCGGTTTAATTGCAGAGTAATAGCCATCACAGAGGATCAAACTGTACTTGTTGAGGGTACGAAACTTGGGGAATAGCTAAATCTATGGGGCAATTAATATGGAGATTTATTCCTTTGCTTTATTCATTCGTTTTATTTCTAGGAACATCGGCGGTAGTCGAGACAAAATGACAGGGATAAATGTCAAAGTTACCAATCAGCTATTATGCGCGGAATGTTGATCATGCCATCCTGTAAACGGACAAGCAGAAATGGTGATTAGAACAAGCAAGTTTGGCAAACTTAGCTGTCAGTAAGATGTAGAAGTTAGTGTAGTGTGACTTACCACAGTTGCGGCCGCTCCAGGGACGGACGCAGCGGCAGGCGCAGGTCGTCTGGTCCAGCACGCCGCCATGTTTGCACACCACGGCCTTGCAAGCTGAGAAGATCAACGTATTAATGACGTCACATATTCAGCACTAAACGCAACAGGTGGTTACACCTAAGTTTGTGCGCTTTTTAAATTACGGCAAGTTTAATTGTGTAACTAGGCTGACCAGCGAGACGTGCCAATGCAGGAGACCACAAGGTCACATGAGTCCGATCGCTAAATCAGATAAAGATGTGTGTAGAGTACTAATTTCAAAGATACACGAAGTGTAAACAGGAAAAAAAACACACAAAGTTGGCAGGCTTGTGAAAACACTAAAGGCATACATAGGATTCAGCAGTAATACTAATAGGTTATATTAAAGCGAGACAGTATAGGCCTACCCTTTACGTAGCAATACGTGTGCACTAGTATTGCAGTTGGACGTGTGAGGGTTAAGTCGAGTGGTTTTGAAAGCAGAACGTTTTAATCGGACTGAAACTAAACTGTCCTCGATGTCCGAAATGGACAAAATATCAAGTTTGAAATGCGTCTGGTACTCACGTTTGTTCACGCTGCCACCAGTCGGCCTGCCTGCAATGAGAACCACATTTAGATGTATCCAAAGTAGTCGCGGTGTGGAGAACCACGGCGCTGCAGGCATCACCGCCTTTAACCTCCAAGTGAGCGAGGAAGGCAACTGGGTTGCCACAGACTAACCGGCCAACAAACTTCATTACGCATTATCAGAAATATGAGTTACTGTATATGCATAGTACAATAAACATGGAGTGGGTGGTAGGGGGGCAGGAGATGCGTAACAGACGTAGCACTAACCACAGTCGGGTCCGGTCCAGGCGCCCATGCAGCTGCACGTGCACATGTTCTGGTCCAGCACGCCGCCGTTCTTACACAGGACGCCGTTACAGTCTGCAGCAAACACATCACATGAGCAGTGCCCAGAAGTATGCACGGCGAGTGGCAGGCAGCGGCGACAACAAAGGAATATTACACCCGCCACAGTAGCAGCTTTTTACTGAATCACGTCATGTGCTGCATGAAGAACGTAGCTAGGAAAGGGACATCTTCCCAGGACAACTTCAATTTACATACTGGGTTCCGTCGCGATGATTCCTGCCCTTATATTACGTAATGCTCAGTGAGTAGGCAACAGAACTAACGCCAGGTTACCCTAATGAAGGGCGTTCAAGTTATATATAGAACTAACTGTACAAATTAAGTTGGCACCAGTAATCGCCACTGGAAGAAAATACGACATGCCATTTTGCAACTGCCAAATGTTAAGCCTACAATGATGAGGTGAGGGTAAACTTGCAGTAGGTGGCAGTTACTTACCACAAAGCCTCCCTTTGCAATTGTTGGGACACTTGGCGCAGCTACTTCCGGACTCGTAAGGGTGCGCAAGGTCATAAGCGTTCCTGGAAGGTCACGGACAGGAACCCTTTGTACCAGAGTTAACCGAACATAGCAAGCTCATACCGTGATTAAGCAATGGTGAGCACGTTGAGCGGAGCGGGTAGAAAGCTCACTTCGGCGCAGTAGCAGTAAATGGCAACTACGTACAAATCACAGTAACAAATACTCTGGTATATAAAGACGGAGCCCTCAAAAGAAAATGTGTAGTCAATTTCAGTAATAAGCAACATTATTTCATTAAAAATAATTAAATAGCGGGGATTGGGGGGGGGGGGGGATAAATTACGGGTTGGTCAATCACGTCACAGGAACAGGCTGCGCTGCGGAGTATTGATGGCCGATCTTACCCAAGAACGTAGTTGCACACATAGTACATTCCACTGGAACAATGGCTGTATCCACAACCGACTCGCATAGCCATGTCACGCACCATCTGAAGGTAAAACACGAGCACAGAACATTCCTTAGATCAGTGGGTAGACACTAAAATCTAATCCAAAATGGGGAGTGAGCAAGGAGTGGTGCACCATAACAGCTAAGACTTTAAATTCAAGTTCTTGTGATCGTTTAACGCGGCGGCATATAGTACTGCTTGTACACTCAAGGCAAGGGAATGGTCCAGTTTAGCGTTTCTGCAGTTACATGTATGTATGTATAGTATGAACAATAGACTCCAGTTATTCTAAATACATCAATAGAAACACTAATCTGATGTTTGTTCAGTGTTAGTTGCAGACGTGAAAAGTGTGATAACTACACTTGTGAACTCATGAATGCCATGAGAGACGGGTCCTTAGGTGCGTCAGAAAAGGTGAAAACACTGGGCGCTATAAATCCAGCCTGCACTGTGAGAAAGTACAACGTCTGAACACTGACTTCTGGATACTGAATGGTTTATTCACGCCCAGGGCTCACTGAACCTGCCAGCTAAACTTTCCATGATATCACCTCATTAGCCTAATCCTTTGGCTCAAACCTTTGCATCTCATTAGCATACATTAACCACCTGCACATACGTCTTTTACGCATATATCACATCCCCTCCAAAGTATCTGAAACATGAAATGTTTCAAAATGACCAACATACACCAACTTATCAGTCAAAACGAATGCAACATCAACATATATGCTTACTTAACTGAAACACAAGTCATAGCGAATGTCCGAGCGCACTATGGCATTGAAGTCCTTTAAATGGCCGGCCTTATAGCCTCCATGTAATACACTGTCCATAACATATAGCAAACCGCAGCTGAAAATAGACCTTAATCCTACATGCACACGTTATATGTGTACACACCCACTATGACCCACTACAGGTCTAACCTGCTCGCCGGCCTAATCAGCTGACCTGACCTACTTTGCGTCTGCCCGACTGGTTCCACCTGGCCATTACTGCGTGGATACTGTGGGCTGGAATACACAGCCTTAAAACCATAGTGTTGTGCGAATTCTTTGTACTCATGGCTCTTAAATTGCGGACCATTGTCTGAAATGACCTGACTAGGAATACCGTGCCTTGCAAAACTATCCTTCAACGCCTCAATTACTGACAGATGATGTATCGCCCAACAACGTTAACTGTAGATTATTACACAAAATATCCAGAGGTATCAGGTAATTTTTATGGTTTAACTCAAGTCTGCATCTACCTTTTCATACGGTTGACAGGCTATTGGGTGATTAAATCAACGGCTCGTTATGCAAACTTTCGTGGTTGTTTTGGCAAGTGTAACACTGACCTTATCCTCAATTTGTTTGTTCATATTAGGCCAAAACATACAGCCTCATGCCAGCTGCTTGGATTTTGTCACGCCCAAATGTGTTTTGTGTAATGCCTCAATGATTTCACCGCGGAGACCCGGAGGAACCACCACCCGATTGCCGATTGTCTGTATGCGTGTCCCACCCATCTTCAATGTGCATGATCAACATGGACACGGACACATCCTTTTCACACTCTGACAATCTTACTCAACGATTGCATTTCCACTGCGGCAACGCAGAATGTGTCATTGAACAGGTTACCATGACCTACTTTGGCACTATGTGCCCTGGGCAACGTGTCTGCAAAAACCATCAAAGAACCTTTCACATGACATAGTGCATTCGCATTCGCATTCGCATTATCTTGGCCGAAAGGAATCGGTTTCTGCATTATCGCCACCAACGGCTTGTGGTCCATTTGAATTTGAACTTCTTTGCCAAAGATAGTCACGAGACCTCTCACATCCGAAACATATGGCGAGCATTTCTTTCTCAATAGTGGCATAGCCACACTGCGCTGAGTTAAGCGCACGAGATGCGGGTGCAATTGGCTTGTCATCTTGCATCAATACGGCACCCAAACCTGACTGACAAGCATCTACTTGAATAACAATGGGTTTCTTGACATTGTAATATGACACCACAGGAGCAGTTCTTAAACTTCTCAATTTATCAAATGCACCCTGCTGTTTGGCTTGCCAGTGCCACGTGACATCCTTAGCGAGGAGGGTGCGTAGTGGTTTGGCCCTCTGACATGTTGGGTATGAACTTGTGCACATATCCAACCATGCCCAGGAACCTTTGGACGCCCTGTTTGTCATGTGGCTCTGGCATATCACGCGGCTCTGGCATGTCAACTATTGCTTGTATTCTGTCTGGATGAGGCTTCACACCCTGCTGGGCAAGTTGATGACCTACATACTTTACTGTAGTTTTGCATAGCAAAGTTTGTCTCGTTCAAGTTGATTTACCGACCTAGCTTGGTCCAACACGGCTCGCCGCTCTTTGTGTTCCTCAACCGTTAACGGGTATAGCACCCATGACACGGTGCATTTCCTGAATAAAAATGTCACCAGCTGTTTTGAGGCCAAAAGGCAGGGGGTGTGGGTGTGTGGGGTGTGTTAAACGTGCACAGACACAAACTTTCTTCATCTAACTATTTGCCAATACCCTGTCATTGCATCCAAAACTGATTAATATTTCGCATCTGCCGTTTTGGCAATAATTTCATCAATCATTTTGGTAGGGAAAGGCCCTCTTTATCGCTTTGTTCAACTTAGTCGGATCCAGACAAATCCTTATCTTATTTGGTTTTTTTTTACGATAGTTATGGAATTCTATGACACCTAGGCGGATCGACAACAGGTTGTACATATTTATTAACATGAATGACAGCATTTGCCTTGATCAAACCCAAACCCTGAAACACATCTTTGTATTCGCTTACCAGCTGCTCCGCCTGGGCGCTGGGACTGTTCGTCGGCTTGGAAATGTTGGTCGGCACAGCACAGTGCACCTCATCAACCCGCGCGAGCAGGTTCAATGTCACAAGCCAGCTTGCCCAAAATAGGCCGACAGTTCCTCACAACTAGGAACTTTAAGTCTCTGCCGTTCACGTCAACTGACACCTCACTGTCGGGAGTGATCAATGACCCGAGAACATCAATGAACACCAGGGCCCATATGCATGGAGCGGTGTTAGCGAGGCAAACCGCGGTTAGGGTGGGATTTCTGGTTTAGCGCCGAAAAGTCGGTATGCATGGAGCAGTGTTAGGCCTAACACCACGAGCTTCAAGTCGGAGATTCTAACCCCAGCCCATAGCAGGTTTACAGCGGTGTTAGTGTTAGGTTAGTGTCAGGATAGAGCCCAAATCTATTCAATGCTATCATATTTAACCGAATTACATACGCAATAAGTGAAATTTCAGCAAATTAACCATAAATTCGAAGCAATATTAATGCTGCCGCTGCAGAGGCGGCGATATTAATATTGTCGAATCGAGGGATTTCCCAAATCTATAAATTCATTCACGTTTAGCTAACACCATTTAAGCGCCCATGCATACGGCGTGACACACTTCTCTACGCCGATAACGCCGATAACGCCGATAACCGGTGGTTTGTTTGTTTGTTTGTTGTTGTTTTACGTCCTAGCAACATCTAAGGTCATATCACCCGGTGGTAGCTAGAGGGATAACACCACACGCCGCTAACACTGCTCCATGCATACGGGCCCTGGTGTTCGTCAGCTGCCCCAGAACGACTGTCGAGACGTTCCTTGGCAGCACGTTCGCCACCGACCCAGTGTCGAGCTTGAACTTGACAGGGCAAGGACAATCGCATACCACAGCTCGGCGTCTTGCTTGGCACCGCGGTCAACGGCACCGACGAACAGATCCATTGTCAGCACATTGACCTCCGCCGGATCCGGTTCTTGCTCAGCATTGTGAGGGTTAGGCTCTTAAACGGTAACCTCATTGACTGGTAAGGTCTGCAGGAGCAGACTTGGCAAAGTGCACGATCTTGCAAGCTTTGCCTTTCGCTGGGCAGACTCCCCGCGGTGTTCGTATCCACAATTCTGACAGCGGATCTTGAACTCTCCTGTACCGGCACCGCCAGAATTCCAACATGGCGATTTCCAACATGGCAATTTCCAACATGGCAATTTCCAACATGGCAATTTCCAAGATGGCAATTTCCAAGATGGCAATTTCCAAGATGGCAATTTCCAAGATGGCAATTTCCAAGATGGCAATTTCCAAGATGGCAATTTCCAAGATGGCAATTTCCAAGATGGCAATTTCCAAGATGGCAATTTCCAAGATGGCGATGCCGATGACCGAACTGCCGGTGCATTGGTACGCGTAGTAGCATAGTCCCTAAGAAAATCAATCTCCTTACTCTCAACATCTGATTTGGTGTCCAACAGATCCGAACTGAATTCACTCATTTCACACATACACTTCTCCAGATTTAATTCAGCAGTCTGCAGCAGTTTGTTATGCAAATTAACGTTCTTAACACCAGCCAGCAACCGATCGCGCAACAGCAACTACTCCACTGTTCCATATTCGCAATCCTTTACCTTGTCCCTCAATGCTGTAATGTACGTAGCCATATTTTCTGTAGCTTGATTATGCATATTAAATTTGTATCGTGTTATCAGACTGCACTTGCCTACACAATATGTTTGAAATGCCCCCGTAAGTGGTGCGACCCTGTCTCGATCAGCGAGAGCGACGTCCATAATTGGCGAAAAGTTTTTGCGCCTCCTGGCCAGCGACGGAAGAAAGATGCAGCATTGCACTCGTTCTGTCTTCATTATGACACGCTCTGATCCATGTTTTCCAGTTGATCTTGCATTGTTGCTGAGGACAAGCTGATCAGGGCCCATATGCAGGAGTCGGTGGTAGTGGCTTTTGGTGTTAGCGCATATCACCGTGTAGCTATTACCAACATCAGGAACTGTGTCAAGTGGTATGCAGGAGCGCGTAACACTTACATTATAGCTAAACGTGAAGTTATTTATAGATTTGGGAAATTCCTCCATTCGACTGAATAACGCTGCCAATATTGGGTCGAATTTAGGGTTAATTTGATTAAATTTCACTTTTGGTGTATGTAATTACGTTAAAAATGACAGCATTTAATAGATTTGGCCCAAATATATTACCGCCGATATGGCGGCGGCGATGTTTAGTTGACGCTGGACAGTATGGATATCGACGTCGCTGCCGCGGCCATTTGTTTACCTTACATTCGTCGATTCGAAAATATTAATATTGCCGCAGCGTTAATATCGCTTCGAATTTAGGGTTAATTTGATCAAATTTCACTTATTGCGTATTTAATTCTGTTAAATATGGTAGCATTGAATAGATTTGGTACCTGTCAGCAATTTCTCAGGGGTAACGTAACACCGGTTAAGCTTTTGGTGTTAGGCCTATCACCGACTCATGCATACCACTTTTCCCTGCTACCCGGGAAATTCCCGCCTACCACCGTTTTGGCTTGCTACCACAGAAACCGCCGACTCCTGCATATGGGCTCAGGCGGCTGCAAACCCGGCAGTGTATTAGTGGGCGGCATTCTTCCTCATTTGACACCATGTGAAAGTACAATGTCTGAACACCGACTTCAGGATACTGAAGGTTTATTCATGGCCTAGGGCTAGCTGAACCCGCCGGCTAAACTTTCCAGACGTCATCTCATTAGCATAATCCTTTGTCTCAAACCTTTGCATCTCATTCAATCAATAGGATACAGCTATAATAGGCCTTGGACCTGTTAGCCGCTCTTAATTAATTGAAATGGAGACAGTTCCCCAGATGTGGTCAATCGCAGCAACTGTCACTGGCTCCAAGATATATGTAATGCTTGACCAGTATGCATCCAGTCGGGACTTGAAGCAGTTCACCGACTCCGCTGCTATGACACTCTCCGGCAGGTCATTCCACAGGTCAACCACCCTAAAGCCGAAAAAGTTGTGTCGCAGGTCCAGTCTGGAGTACCGCTTCCTCAGCTTCAGGGAGTGCCCTCTGGTCCTGGTGTTGGAGTCTCTGATAAGGGGGCCGCCTGTCTTGTAGATACCATGGAGATATTTGAATACTTCAATCATATCCCCCCGGGCCCGTCTGTAGTACATGCTTGGGATCTTCAAATGACGCATACGTTGTTCATAGGGTATTGCATCGAATCCATGTACAAGCTTCGTTGCCCTTCTTTGGATCCTCTCAATTGACTCAGCATCCTTCCTGTAGAGTGGTGACCACACAACATTTCCATATTCCAAAAGTGGACGTG
This sequence comes from Branchipolynoe longqiensis, assembly GCA_030323885.1. Classification (NCBI taxonomy): domain Eukaryota; kingdom Metazoa; phylum Annelida; class Polychaeta; order Phyllodocida; family Polynoidae; genus Branchipolynoe; species Branchipolynoe longqiensis. The sequence continues at coordinate 41,100,030 of CM059198.1, forward strand.
CAAGGGATGTGTACAGTCTGCGTACAACATCCTCGTCTAGTTATATATAGCATACATTAACCACCTGCCCATACGTCTATTACGCATATATCACATGCACAGGGTCCATGCACAACACTGCCAGCACTCACCTGCGTGTACTGTCCGATCTTCTGGTAGTTGGGCGTACTGCCGTACACGTAGCGTGACATTTCGGCATGCCAGTCGCCAATCACCATTGTCCAGTTCGTGAAGCCCCAGCCAATGTTCTGTCCAATAGCCACCCCGTAACCTAGCAATGGAATAGGGAGAAGACGCTTGGGGGGAAGCTAACTTACGGACAGATGGATTAAAACACTACATGCACCTTAAAGCGCCTGTCACACCGTACCGGACTGAGTACCGGAGACCACCTGACAAGAATTTTCCAGTCCGGTGCTCTCCGGTACACAAAATGTATTGAAGTGTATCAAAATGGAGTGTAATAGGGTCAATTGCCGCCGGGCCGTACAAGCACCAGACACGTAACGGATGGGTACCGGCCAAAACAGACAAACCGGACACCAACGGATGGGTACCGGACAAGTCAGTCCGGCGGTGTCCGGTAGAAGTTGTGCATGTTCAAAACTTGTACCGGACAGCACCCGGTTCCCAAGTCGGGTAAGGTGTGACTGGGCCTTAAGAGCAGGGAAAGCTAGTAAGGAATAGTGAGCCTCTAAACCAGAAAATAGGGCGGCCTAGGATCATAAAACCTTGAAATGTTATTTTAAGAACATGCAAATTAAGTGAAATCTCATTTAAAGAAATTAGTGAGCAGATGTGAGGGGATGGTTATGGCATGGCGAGATGCGTTTTTAATTTGTATTCGCGACTATCAGAGAAGTCTGAACACATCCTTCAGAAAGCTGCCGATTTGAGGACGGTCTGACCTAGACATTTTTTTTTTTAATTGAGGCTATTTATACTGTCCACAGCATACAAGCCCAGGTACCCAGGCTTATTTTCAATGCTGGCCAGTAGTAGTGTTAGCGGCCATATGCGTGGAGCAGTGTTAGCGGCAGGTGGTGTTAAGCCTCTAACACTGGGTAGCTATCACCGTTTATCGGCGGCGTCGAGAACTATGTCAAGCCATATGCATGGGCGCCTAAACGGTGAGTTAGCTAAATGTGAATGTATTTATAGATTTGGGAAATCCCTCTGCGTTGGTAGCCATATATTAGATTAGTAGCCATATATATATTAGGCTCAAATCTATTAAATGCTATCATATTTAAGAGAATTACATTTTATCAATTTAACCCTAAATTGGAACCCTCAAGGCTACCGCCGCATTGGCGCCGATATTAATAGTTATATATTTTCGAATCGACGAACGTAAAGTCAAGAAAACGCCGCCGCCAGTATGGAAAGCGATGTGGCGGCGGCGATTTGTTTACTTTACGTTCATCGATTCGAAAATATAACTATATCGCCGCCAATGTGGCGGTAGCCTTAAGGAGGGTTCGAATTTAGGGTTAAATTGATAAAATTTCACTTATTGCGTATGTAATTCTGTTAAATATGATAGCATTGAGTAGATTTGGGTTCCATCCTGACACTAACACCGCTGTAAACCAGATATATATGGTGTTAGAATTTCCGAGTTTAAACGCGGTGTTTGCGTAACACTGCTCCACGCATACCAACTTTTCCGCGCTAAACCAGGGGCCATATGCAGGACGCGGTGTTATCGAGCCAAAACGCGTCGGTATGCAGCAGGCGATGTTACGCTAACACGGCGCGTTTAAGGTCCGCCAACCTAACCGTTTCATATGAGGTTTAAGGGCGGTGTTAGCATAAGGTTGGGACCAAATCTATTCAATGCTATCATATTTAACAGAATTAAATACGCAATAAGTGAAATTTGATCAAATACGCAATAAGTGAAATTTGATCAATTTAACCGTAAAAGCGAACCCAGATTAACGCTACTGCCGCATTGGCGGCAATATTAATAGTGTCGAATCGACGAATGTAAAGTAAACAAATCGCCTCCGTCGCGTCGACGTCCATACTGGCCGACGTCTACGCATTGGCGGCAATGTATTAGCGATTTGTTTACTTTACGCTCGTCGATTCCAAAATATAAATATTAATATCGCCGCCGTTACGGCGACAGCGTTAATATTGCTTCGAATTTATGGTTAATTTCCTCAAATTTCACTTATTACGTATTTAATTCTGTTAAATATGATCGCATTTAATATATTTAAGCCTAATATATCGCTACAGACGCAGAGGGATTTCCCAAATCTATAAATAAATTCACGTTTAGCTATAATGAAAGTGTTATGCGCTCCTGCATACGACTTGACACAGTTCGCGACGTCGGCGATAGCTAACCGGTAATAGGCTCTAACACCAAACCCCTCTAACATTGACTCCTGCATATGGCCCCAGAAATCCCGCACTAAACGCGTTTTGCCTCCCTAACACTGCTCCATGCATATGGCCCCTGGTGTTATCTTACCACACAGTAGCTGCTGATAAGTAATTTAATTGCCTGCATTTCAGTAGCAGATGGTTGGTTGGTATGGTTAGTAGTCTATGTTAGTTATTTTGGATTTTCTTGGCATATAGTATAGTTATACGAGTCTTACCTTGGTACAGATGATGGATAACTGTTGTTTTACCGAGGTATAAGCCTCGGATAGATGTGGGCTAGGGAGAGGTAAGCACGTCCGGTACCAGCAATCTTAACCTACTTATTGAGGATAAAAATGACTTTCAAACAATGGATACTATTACTTTACCGAAAAGGTACACCAACGGAATAGATGTGGCAGGGTGTGGCGGGAGGGCCCTAGCCCACATCTATCCGAGGCTTATACCTCGGTAAAACAACAGTTATCCATCATCTGTACCAAGGTAAGACTCGTATAACTATACTATTTTACCTCGGTAACCAGCCTCAGGCTAGGGAGACCTTTACATAATTCATTTTTATCCTTAATATCATTCTTTCTTATTATTATAACATTCTAAATTTTTGTTCTCACCTATTCTTGTTAGTTGGCGAGAAGACGCTTTGCAACGCCGACGACTTAGCCGTCTTCCAGCCTGCATACGCTAGTATTCTTTTCACAGAAATACCAAGCACCCGTGCCTTGGAGACCATGGCTCCTCTAGTTGAGTGGGAAGAGTATTTACTCGTATCCACTCCAGCCAATTTCAACACCGTAATTGTCCATCTGGCAAGTGTGTCTCGTGAAATCGCCTTATGTGGCTTTATAAAGCTCACTAATAGTTGTTGTGATGCACGTAAATCCTTTGTCTTGTATATATAAGCCCGTATGGCCGACACAACACATAATTTCCGATCATTCGGAAAACAGTCTAAGTGAACCGTTGATAAAGGGTCACCTAACGTGTTCGATTTGAGCAATTTTTCTAAATCAAACGTAGCTTGTTGCTTGTCTATTTCTAATCCAGTTAAGGATAAAGCAACAATCGTCTGTCCTCTGTGTCCGGTTACTAACAATAACAGGACCGCGACCTTAAAACCTAACTGTTTTATATCTAACCACGAGTTGTGAGGCCAAGCCTGAAACAACTTAAATACTATAGAAACATCCCAAAACCGACTATACTTTGGTTTTGGAGGATTCCTTTGATAAATTGAACGAAGTAAATAACAAATAACATAATGTTTTCCAACTGTTTCGCCATCAATTCTAGGTAATATAATTGATAACGCACACCTCGCCGCATTAATCGATCCAAAGGAAAGTCCTTCATCCTCTAGAGAACGAAGAAACCGAGCTACTTGTGAAATCTTTGGATTTGTTGGTTTAACTTTCATTAACAAACAATGTACACCCCATTTCTTTAAATAGGTTGTATACATTTTGACAGTTCCTGGCCTCCAGGCATCCGATACTATCCTATCCTCAGTAATTCTGTCCAATCCAAATTGCTGTAGCTGCTTCCTTAGAAAAGGAATGCCAATAGGGGCGTCGTTGACACGTCGCCGTGAACCACTAGCGGTCCGTGGTGCGTCAGATTCCCGAGTTTTCTTGGGAATCGTATACGATCTTTTGCCAGTTGTGAAACTGCTGGCAGCCAAGGTTGCGTGTCCCAATCGGGCACCACCAGTATCGCATGTGTCCCTTCCAAGCCGATTTTTCTCACTACTCGGCTGATAATGCTAAATGGTGGGAAAATATAAAAATAATTATTTTCCCAAGTAATAGCAAACGCATCTACTTTCCAAGCATCCGGTTCAGGATGCCAAGAAACATAACAGGGTAACTTGTTATTATTTCGTGATGCAAATAAGTCAACTTCAGGTGTACCCCATTTTTCACAAACGAAGTTAAACAAATGTGTAGAGAGAGACCACTCTAAATGGTCATGGAAATTTCTACTTTTATAATCTGCAAGTGTATTTTGTGACCCTGGAATATGCGCTACAGTCAGCCAGACTTGTTGAGCCTGTGCCCAGTTCCAAATCAGTTTAGATAACTGATTGCAAGACTTTGATTTGGTTCCACCCATGTTACGAATATATGCCATGGCAGTAGTATTATCAGTTAGTATTCTAACCTGTGATTTATTTATCTTTACTAAACTACGTAAGCCCAGATAAATAGCACGCAATTCTAGTGCATTAATATAGTCTGATTTTTCATCATCAAGCCATCTACCTCCTGTTGTGACCCCATCTCGATGAGCTCCCCAACCTTCTAACGAAGCATCAGTAGTAATTACTGTATTAGGTTCCGCCATGCGGATTGGATTTGGTGAACTTGCTATATGTTGCATCCACCATCCAATATCCTGTAACCCTTCTTGCGAAATAAACATCTTTCGCTCAAAATTGCCTTTAGTTCGTGTTAACGCTAAATTTTTATCTATTTCTAGCGACTTAATATGGGCCTTCCCATATAACACAGCAGGTGCATATGAGGTCATTATGCCAATAAGAACAGCAACCTGTCTAATTTTTGGCTTTGATAACTTAATAAGCTGAGTCGCTGTAGTCATAAACTTAATTAGTTTTTGTTCTGTTATCGACACTGTAAGGGACTGTGTATCCAGAATAAACCCTAAACATTTGAGTTGTTTTGTTGGTTTAAACACTGACTTTTGTTGATGTACATAAAACCCCAATTTAGTGAGTAATGCACATAAATCCAAAACTGCATTCACACAACCAATTTGTGTTGATGCTATAATAAAAGAATCATCTATGTATGGAAACATTATGTGACCCTTCCTCGCCATTACCGAGAAAACAGGTTTAAGCAATTTAGTAAATAAACGTGGCGCACAAGCTAAGCCATTCGGCATGCAGGTAAACTCATAGAGTTGGTTATCCCAAATAAATCGAAGAAATTTTCGGTATTGTTCCATTATGGGAAGCGTATAATATGCATCCTGTAAATCAACACTAGCCATCCACGCATCTGGTGTAATCAGATCTCGTGCCGTATCTAGAGAGAACATTTTAAAATGTCGATATTCCACCCTTTTATTAAGGATTGTTAAATCCAGGATCATTCGAACATCACCATTAGGCTTCGGTCTCGAGAAAATGTTTGAAATAAACTGTCCTGAACAGTGTGTCACTTTTTGTATAATTCCTTTCTCAAAGAATTTATGTACCTGTTTAGTTAGTGCGTCTCGTTCAACTGGTTGAATGTTATATGGAAAAGGTATTATACTTTGTACAGGAATTTGTGTAAAGGGAATTTGAACACCCCTAACTATTTCTATAATTTCTTGGTCACTAGTAATTTTGTGCCACTCAGAAATATGATTACTAATATTACCAGCCACAAAGTTGCTTACAGTTTGTGTGTTTTTAGAGGCTGCAGGGACTTGTAAAGTTTGTGTTTGGACCTCTACTTGGACCCCCCCCTGGGGAAAGGTCTCGACGAGTTGAACCCTCGACCTATTGGCCGTGCGGTGTTGTCGGTCCAGCCTGGGCGAGCGCCCCGGCCCCGAAACCCTTGACCAAAGTTTGAACTCGGTCTGGTTCCTCTGGTGAACCGTCGTGGACGAAAATCCCCTCGTGACTTTTTGAAACGAGGAACTTCCTGTTTCTTCTTGCCATCCATGTTTTTGCCACTCTTGGCTGCAGTCTCTACCTCTTTATAGAGGTATTGTAGTTGACCGCCAAACATCTTGGTATTATCTAAAGGTTTCCCTTTAATCGGCTCTGGAGCAAGATAGAGCGTAAACTCCTTCCCCTCATTATCGGTAACCTTCTTAGAGCGAGCCACTTCTTTGCCAGCATCTGTGCAAACTGACTTGAAGACATTTTCATATCTTCGAAACGACAGGTAATTACCTGCCGCCGCTAGTACTGCAATGCCTTTGTCCATTGTCTTAGCCAAAGACGAGAACTTATTTTCACTCTGCATCCTATTAGCCACAGGAACAATAGCTGTTAGGGTAGCCAACACTGCCTTATGCACTGTGTGCAACACATCCTCAAACTTCTTACGGTCATCCGTCATATTGACATCCCGATCCATTTCTTTAATGATGGAGTTGGGAACACCCTTTATGCCTGTTAACTCATCTCCTAACTTGGAGATAACCTCCGCCGGTTTGAACGTGCGAAAATGACCATTCACGGTCTCGCGCATAAGCGTAGTGGTTTTAACCCGCTTAGCCTTTGGCTTCTCCACCTTCTTAGCCACTTTAGTGCCAATGTCCGCATAGACCCCTTCATATACGGTGTCTGAGTCTGATTCCGTAGAAGTAGACTCAGTGGACGACTCAGAAGAAGAATATTTCCTCTTCCTCTTCTTCTTTTTGGACTTAGTCTTCCGCTTTTTGCGCAAACCAGACTCTGCCCGCTCCTTGGTGAATTCATCACCCGAAGAAATCACCTGTTTCTTCTTCTTCCTCCGTTTAGGAGAAGGAGGAGGAGGAGCCTTAAGCTCCACCGCCGAGTCTGTGTCCAAGAAATCCTCAAATGAATCCTCTTGGACACTCGGCCTACGCCGCTTCCGAGACACAGGCGATTTGGCAGTCAAGATGTGGCTTTCCAATCTTGCAAAGCGAGCCTCCCAATCTGGAGGCGCAGGCACATCAGGCACTGCGTCCTCGTCCGGGTCGGAGAGGATATGCGCCCGGGGCTGTGTCGACGGCCCTGCCGACAACACAGGTGAGGAGTCGTACTCCTCGTCCACTCCACTCGGAACACGCCCCTCGGCTGCTGCTGCACCGCGCTTACTCCGCTTCGTGGCCATCGGGAACTGAAACAAACATTTTTGGTCAGTCCCGGTATATATATATGTCACAATATGGTTGTTTCAAACTCATTTGGACATCTATTGGTGTTAAAGAACGTGTTTATACCGTTATAACACAGGCGTAATAAGCTAAATTTGTGCGTGGGTTGTGGGTCAAGCCCAAACCTTACGCGGGGTCGGGACCAGTGTATCGGCCCGCCCATCCCTCTGTTCCGCACACTTCTCCCACCTGTGACTACTACGTCAACAAGTTGGAGAAAATGCTACGAAACTCGGAGAAACGCCTGAAAAAGTTTTGTCTAGGGGAGTCTATAAAAGAAACCCAGGAGCATCTCCAACATTACTCTCTATTAGAGTACGAGAGAATTTCCACATGAGATAGGGCGAAACCCACATCTCTACCCATAGTCACACGGTGACCCGGGTGTTGACATAACCGCTAATGACCGGTTTGGTTCCTTCGAGAAACCCACTCGAGTGTTCTATCCTTGGTTGTTTATAACCAAATAACTCGTCCAAATTGGACCAACGAAAGTCTAAACTTTCCATATTGATGCTCTAATGCATCATAATTAAGCTAACCACAGTTTTTATTATACTTACTGCGTATTTGCTTGTATGTAGACTAATTTTGCCGGAGCAACCCAACGACACGTTATCCAGTCGTGAGTTGTATATGCTAATTGCTGGTACCGGACGTGCTTACCTCTCCCTAGCCTGAGGCTAGCCTGAGGCTGTTTACCGAGGTAAAATATGTATTTTATCCTGTTCTACTCTTATTACTAGACTACTCCGATTTACACTGACTAACACTGCCGGGCACCAGCGATTAGTTACTGCTCCCCCTGTTGTCGGCAAGCACTACTATTTTATACTATCGCCGCCCGGGAACCAGCTGAATCGCTTCAAATAAACCACCTCGAGAGGTGGTATAGATGAACCGTTTCATGAATCGATTCAGCCCTAAAACGCCTCAGTCGTGTTTACACGCCAAATGTGAGTCGATCTAGGCAAGGCGTTTTATATCGCCCGTGTAAACAGGGCTATAGGCTTTACGTAGGTGTGGTGTGTTATATGGCTACTTTTGGCATGGTTACCTTCCATTGGGTGTCCCGCTGGTGGGCTGTGACATATGCCCCTTTGCAGTGCAGCTTAGTGTGTGTGTGGGGGGGGGGGGGGGGGGGTCCTAGCCTTATTTTGCACACATATTTTTGTAAGTTTAGGTCAGGAATTTGACGTTCGTTTACCGTTTGGGCATTCCACACCTTGGCAGCCATTTCCAGCATGCTTCTCATGAGCTTTTATTTGAATTCTGGTCTGCTTTAGTAGTGGCGCATTTGTGGTTTTGTTAGGAGTTTATTGTTTTGACTATAGCTATATGCTAATGTTCAAGTGAATTATTCTCCTGTTTTCTAGTAATTTCACTTTGGTTCTTTTGTGTATGTCATGGTGGGGGTGGGGGGGGGCGGGGCGGGCAGTTGTCTCTTAGGGCTCGGTTCTGCAGTATCTACAGTTGTTTTTGTAGTTCTTATCTCGCACCCATGTAATTTACATCTGCACAGTTAAAATATCCAGAAAGTAAACCATAAACGGTGGCTAATTTATTTATACATAGGTTGTAGTTTAGTTGGCTGTCCAACTCAAGGCCTAGGTATTTGTAATGGTCTACATTGTCTAATGTTTGGTTTCCTAACTTACTTACTCGCTTATGCGAGAAGAGTACAGTTTTTGATTTGGTTGTGTTGATGGTTTATTTTGTTGGACTCACACCACTCATCTAGTTTTAGTTAGAGTTTATTTAGTTTAGTTATTACCTCCTCTTCTATGATGCCATTTGCGTATATAACTGTCACCTGCATATAGTTGGGAGGCATTCAGTTTGCAACCATTTTTCTAGATGTTCATATAGATTATAAAGAGTAGTGGCCCTAACACTGACCTTATAGTGTATTTATTTTTGTTTTCTGTTGCCCATTGCCCAGGTAGCATTTTATCCAATCCATAGTGTTGGATTTTATGCCCATGGTTTTTAGTTCTTTCAGTAGTATTTTATGGTCTACTGTGTCAAAATGCTTTGCTGAAGTCAATGAAGGCTACTCAAACTAATTGTTTGTGGTTCATTGATGCCAGTATGTCATCTGCTAGGTTAGCTATTGTTTTTGATGTGGAGTGCAGTTTCCTGAAGCCACCTTGTCTTTCGTTTAGTATATCGTTTCCCCCCCCTCCCCGTGTGTTCATTTGTGTGTCTATGTAACACTTTTTCAATGAGCTTGGCTGGGGTTTGAAGAATTGATATTGGCCTGTAGTCTCATGTTTTGTTTGTCTCCACTTTTGTGAATGGGGGGGGGGGGGGGGGTGATGGTTGCCATTTTCCAGGCTGAGATAAAATGCCCCTGCTCAAAGGAGATGTTGAATAGGTCTACTATAGTGGCCGGGATGGCTTGGAGTGCCTCTTTCAGTATTTTGGTTGGTATTTCGTCTATTCCACTTGGCTTATTTGTATATTAGATATGGTACGCTTCATGAAGCGACATCATTATGAAAGAAACGAAGATACTTGGCTGACAGTACCAGCCGGCATGTAGATTTAAGAAAACCAATCTAACCTGGGACCATGCGATTCTCGTCCGTGTCGTGTCCACTGGCAGGGCATGTGTTGGCCCACTTCTGAGCGAGGAGACCCAGCGATTGGTCCCAGTACTGAAAGAACATAGGGAAGCTAGACCACTGCGACTGGAAGCAAAGTGTTCAGACCTAGGTTATAATACACGTAATAGGACGAACAACGTCAGGATCAGAGGGCCAGTTCGAGCTAGTGGAGATATCCCAAGGTACTATTTCTTGTAACTTAAAGCTGAATACAATACTCAGTCAATTTAATAGAACCTGTTACTGCAGAAGCCTATGGTGTCAAGAGTTTTGCCATGCGTGGCAAAACAACTTCCACATGTTTGTACTCAAAAGCTCTCAAAAGATACCCATTTAAAAAATATATATATATTAGAGTACGGTAGATAACAATTTAATACATTTATCTCAGAAAGATGACAAATTCAAGACAGGAGGTAGGGTGACAGTGGCAAGCTACCATCTTGGCCATGTTCGCGGCGGGCGGGCTGACAGCGGCCCGGTACCGGTTGTGTTGGTCGACGATCGACTGCTTCCAGGCGTCACTGACGGACCCGTCTATCAGCTCACTGCTGTCCATGTACTCGCACATGGTGCTCGTCTTCGCGTACTGCGCGCCGCAGCTCGCGGGCTGCAGAGGGAAACAGTCCGGGTTAGCACTCCGCAGCACCGGGCAGCTGAGTGATGGGTATAAACAACATAATGGTAATTCAGCTGTTAAATATATAGTTCAGATACTTTGTCATAGGTTACCACTTTTAGGGTAAATACGTTATGAAATCATGTAGATTTAAGCCCTGTAGTTGAACGTAGTGGATGCCAAAGTGGGGCAAACGTAAGTTTGTTAACGCTACGTTGAAATAAATACCTTAAGGTATGACAGGTTATAGTTCAACTGCCATCCCCTAGGTATGCCTGCCAGCCATCCCCTAGGTATGCCTGCCTGCCATCACCATATGCCTGCCTGCATGCCTGCCATCACCATATGCCTGCCTGCATGCCATCACCGTATGCCTGCCTGCCTGCCTGCCATCACCGTATGCCTGCCTGCCTGCCATCACCGTATGCCTGCCTGCCATCACCCTATGCATATATGCATGCAATCACCGCATGATGAGAGAACAAAGCGATGAGAGAACAAAGAACCAATCTAGAAGATGCCGTGTTCACACGGGGCAGTTAATTCGAATCATAAAAAACGACTTGTATAATTCGGCTCACATTTGGTGTGTGTTAACGCACGGCTGAGGCGGTTTAAGCCTGAATCGAATCATATAATTCGGATTTTATAATCCACCTAAGCAGGTGGTTTATATGAACCGAATTTTATGATTCGGCTTATAAATCGCCTGTGTGAACGCAACCGACTTACTTGAGACGGATTAAGGAGGTCACTATATAATATAATTTGATCTATGAAACCGCTAGCTGTGCACAGATATTTTTCTCATCTATTTTTAGGGTTTCACTGGCCAGCAGAAGAAGTTGTGACCATTCCAAACCAATACGATTCAGTTCATACATATCTAGGTCGAACCCACACTCTAGTGCCGATGTCGACGAACCCAAACTGGCGCTGGTTAGTCTGGACTTGCTCATGCGCAGATAGCGATTTGCGGCCCAAGTACTGCCCGTGTGAACGCGACACTAGTTCGGTTCATATGGTCCGCCTTGTATAAATCGCTTTAAACTTTTCCCCGTGTGAACACGGCTTAAGATTCGGCGCAAATTAACGAAATGGATCTACGAAACCGACGCCTTTCCACAAATTCCACCGTTACATGTTTGGGCATATTCTGAAGGTGACTCGACAACTTACTAATATACTTACCCAGGTACGTTTCGCCAGTAAAGGCTTGTTGAAGTCCTTTCTCAGGTAGTCCAGTAGACGCTTCATCAGATCGTCTACAAGAGATAAATGTACCAAATACACAAGTGGTGCTACCATGTTTCACTCGGGGAAGGGGTTATAAAGGGACAGCAGCGTGGTTGGATTTTGGGATATCTGTTCGAACTATAAACCTGGTTCCTGACGAGCACGCCGGTCGGGGGATGGTCACATTTATACAAGCCAGAATTTGGCAAAACATCACGTGTTTAGACACTCCTACGTAAGCAGGTATTAGTACTACCATACCAAAGCCTTGCCTGGGGGGGGGGGGGGGGGGGGGAACCCCAGTCATTCTGGAAGAAGCCAATAAAGAAAAAATAATACCACTAGTATTTCTAATCTCCAATGTTATCTTACCAGCCGACATACGGCTGAAAGAAGAGTGACTTAACAGAAAAATTATCAGGTGGGAAAGACCTATCTGCCAGTCATTATAGGAGTAGTATAATGGCATAACCTGGCCTTACCATTTGTACCCTTTCCGTGGCAAAGTCCTGTCCCAATGAGGAGAATGGCGATTGCCAGGAACTTGGCTGTGGATGAAGACTGCATCGCTGCGATAGGAGGAACTGTTCGGCGCTAGAACCTTGTCCGAACGATACGGGGGACGCACCTTATATACTCGGTGGGCAATTAGGGGCTGTTAGCATTCCACTGAACCCTCAAAGCGACCAACTCACACGCTACTCACAGATAACAGTGACTAATCATTTATTTTACTTTCGCTGTTGCAATTGGGACTACATTTGAATTAGACTTGAAAAGTGTTCCATTATTATGTAGTAACTTTTGTTTATATAGTGGCTTTAAATAAGTTAGTTTCATTCAGCAGCAAAAAGGAGTGGTTGAAATAGAGGGTTTTCGGGGTCGAATATGTGAGGCAAATAAAGCACATCATGGGGAGTTAAATGTCAATGAAACTAATTGAATCTGCCCATGGTATTCAATATTAATTAATATCAGGTATCATTGTATTGTTTTTGTGTCTAATAAATTATATTATTTTCAAAGGGGACTAGTTTGTATTAGTGCTATGTTTTATGTTACCAGTTTGGTAGTTAGTTCGTTATAGTGTTTTATTATCTGTTTTGTTATCTTTAGCATGTCGATATATGCACAATTAGACAGAACACTATGTCTCATTGTGTGTGTCAAGAGGACACGCATCTTGAAATCGATATAATGGTGCTATCCAATAATGAGATAATGAAACATAATGTTTTCCACATTTATGCAAAACACACAGCTAATACTTTGACAACTGGAAGGTCGTAGAGGCCGGCCCGGGGTTACACTTAGATAAGCTTATAATGTTGTATTTCGATAAATGCGCAAGAACACAAAACCTGTTGGCAGATCAGTAGACATAATAGATTATACTATATTTTATTTCAAAGCTATTTTCAAATAATAAATAATATAATATTGAATTAATATGGGTTGAGTAAATATACAGTTCATATTGTTTTTTATCAATGCTGAAATGACAAAGAATGTCCTATTTTACTGAAATGTAGTCAAATTGAGAAGGCCCTATCGCTCCTCTAAACTTCTATTCCGCCAAACATTTGCTGAATATTTGTAATTCTTTTTAGACTGCAAGATCTCTTTAGTATACAATTATCGAGTGCTAAGATAAAATAGTCACGAACATATATAAACATGCCATCTATAAATGGTGTCACTGTCAGATAACGCCATACAACTGCAAAATGCAATGTTTGATATGCTCGATTTGGGGTCTGCATTTTGTATTAGCATAACCAGAAATATGAATAAATATTAATAGCCATAGAGCGGAATAATTGAAGTTGACATCCTCCCGTCGTGTACATTCCAAGTGTCAGATGGATGGCCAGAAATCTAACCTTTGTATCTGCTAATTATTAGTTTATTTGTTTGTCGGATTTTGTAGATAATATTGTCCATTAGTTAAATGGCAATTTATTATGCAATTGTGGGCCTTCATTGCGTAGTAGTTTCATCAATAACATACAAAATGGGGCAATATAAAGTATTGCCGTATAGAAGAATCTCACAAGGGTTGGTAGAACATGGATGGTGGTTTCAATTGACAGTTCGCTCCTCATAGGGGTGATGCCATTATAGAGTGACTATTTCTGCCTATATATATAGATATATATATATATGTATATATATATATATATATATATATATATATTTATAACCGACCGTAAAATTACATAATAATTTGCCATTTAACTAATGGACAATATTATATATTATATATAATTAGATATCGAAATCCGTCTGTATTACTCTGCCTACCTCTCAGCGATATCCGCTTGGGAAGCAAACCTAAATATTCTTCATTTATTACATTTGCTGTTAAGTAAGGGTAAATCCCACTTTTTTTAAACGCACAGTATGGCACATAACATCCCAATGCGTAGCATAAGATACTACAAATAAGCAAAGCTATATATAGTACTAGTAGTCGCCATGAGGCTCTCCATTACAGACGGGCTACGTAAAAAGGTGTTGACACAAATACACTTGAGTGAGTGGGAACGCGGCAGTGTAATGCCACAGGTAATTATTTACAGTAAGGGGGGGAATCTCTGCATGCCGCATTGCCAGCCTGGGATGTGCCCTGTCCACATTGTGGATCCCAGCTACCGGCTCTCGGGTCGCGGTATGCTCGAAAATTGGTAAGCATGACTGTCTTTTTTTGTTGTCCTGTTTAATAAAGTTAGAAAAGGTCGAAAATCCTATGTGTAAACGTCTGCTACACTGACACGGTCAAGGATTGGTACGTTTGGAAGGTCACCAGCAGGCGTTCCGGGCAAAACAATTGGCTGATGTAATTTTGTGGTCACGCCCCCACCAACCCACCCATCATCATCATCATCATCATCATGCTGTCGGTCGCGATGCGACAAAGACTGCTTTCATTACTTGACTGCCGCTCTCCATTTAGCTCTCTGCTGTGAGAGTTGCGTCCATGAGTCGGTCTTAATGTCTCTCAGCTTCAGGTTTCTCTTGATGGTATCTTTGAACCGGAGACGGGGGCGCCCTCTCTTTCTGTAGCCAGAAGACAGTTGAGAATAGAGGATCTGCTTTGGTAGCCTGTCTGATGACATCCTCATGAGGTGTCCAGTCCACCGGAGATTCTTTTTGATCAGAAGATCTTCCATAGAGGGCAGCCCCATCCGTTCGAGTATTTCCTTATTCGTCACTTTGTCCTTCCAGGTTAGCCTCATGATTGAACGCAGATGTCGCATCATGAAGGCATGCAGCTTTTTCACCTGCTGTCTGTACACTGTCCAGGCCTCGGCTCCGTATAGTAGGGTGGATAGCACGATTGCGCGGTAGATCTTACCTTTGACCCGAATGGACACATGGTGGTTGTTCCAGAGTCTCTGGCGTAGTCGGCCGAAAGATGCGCTAGCCTTGGCCATCCTCCTCTGTATCTCAGCATCAATGCGTCCATCACTTGATATAGTGCTTCCGAGATAGGTGAATTCCGGAACAGAGTTCCATTTCATGAAAGCTGCCTGCAAAAGTGTTGAAGTGCTGCTGGCTTTTGCAAGTTACCAGCGGCACTCTCTCGGGGAGCAAATAGAGGTTTCACACCGGCAAGAACATGTCAAGACAGGCGCAAAACTATTTGTCCCTGCAGTGGCTGGTCGGGAGATGTTGGGAGTTCCATACATCAACCGCCCTTAATGCTGCCACAGTGACATGGTTTTCTGTTTAGGGTTTGCTCCCTTAGCCTTCGGTTCTGTCAAGGACCTGTACCACAAGGCAGTGGTTTAGAACTCTGCAAGGCAGGGGCGTCAAACTCCCTGAGGTATTGCTATACCTGCATACCCACCCACACAGAAACACACCTCCACCCACACAGAGGCACACACTTGCCCTGCGCAAACAAGGGTGCCAGAGAATTAGACCGCACAGAAGTGACTAACACCCCAAGAGCCGATGTTTATTTTTTGTGCTGGGGAGGGGCGGGGGGTTCGTTAAACAAACAAGAGGTGAATGGTCCACAAATGTTTAAGTTATTGAACTTATTCTCGCAGCCCTGAGACATGGCTGCTGAATAACCCATTAGAAAGTCTCGGAAAACTGGATAAAGCAAATGACCACATCAATTCTTAATCTATTCTCATATAACTCATATTTACTGTTATTCATTAATGAAGACTTTGTGAAAATCATGTAGATTAATGGACTTTTAAACTAAAATCGAGAGCTTTCTGGTGTTGTTTCTTGCTTGTTGTTATTGTTTATTTGGTTTTTGGAGGGGGGTGAATTCCTTCAATTTCTCAACTACACGTCAATATAGATATAACCTGTGCACTGGAACAATCACATATAGTTAATTCATACCGAAGCAGTTGTTGCTCGGTTTTAAGCATGGTTGGCATCCACCCCTACTATGTGTAGGGATGAATCGTTTATCCACAACAACGCATTCTAGGAAAGCATGGAACCTATGGAATCTATTACCCTAATTACTCCCGCAGCATTGTTTCTGTGAATGGGCTGCTAGACAACGCTACAGAAAAAGTACCGGACGGCTGGGCTATACAAATAACCAGCATCAATTTCCAATATGCTAAATATATTGTTCAAATACTTATCTACCATAGCCATTACTTGTAGAGCACTGGCCTCTTATGTGGAAGGCCGGGAGCTCGAATCCCAGCCAAGTCAAACCAATGGTCGACTCATAAAATTGATACTTGTCACTCACTACCTAGCCAGGCGTCCGGCATTAATAGGATAGAACAATGACTGGTTGGCACAGTATCACCATAATGTGACTGTGTCGGATATCATGCCATGGTGCTGGTGGCCTGGTCTACCAATGTGGCAGTACTATAAAGCCACCATGAATGCACACTGGCCTTAGATGTTGCTATGATGTAACGTAATAACAAACAATTAAACTAAACGGAAATAGAAGTATATTTTTGGAGTTATTCTGATTTATTTCCTAAATTAGGCAATGCTGTATTATATGATCAGGAAATTCTAGGCAAATGCTATAAAACCGTATGGGAGACGTATGAACTATCACGAAAACATGCAACGTTTAGTTAAGAAACTGTCTATATATGTTCAGTTAAGAAACTGTCTACATTACTATAGTATTAGACATATTGCAATGAACTGGACAATTTCACTATATCGTGCTGCAAAGTGTGGGGGGCATTCATTTTAAGATCGTCTTCTTCATTGAAGTGATTTAATAATAAGCATGGGGAACGAATTGTGTGGCCGTTTGTTTTATAAGGGGATGTGAGGCCGGCTTTTTGGTTCGCGTCACACTCACAGTGTTATACTTAAGTTATACTAACTTATAGCGTCAAGATATGAATTATGCTGTAGTTTCGCCATCTAATGGAAATTCACGCTAATAATCTTTATGCCAAATGTACAACCACGCCGAGAATCAGATCTAGGCTTTCTGTTTCTGGTTACAAAAGATGGCGCCACAAGCGTACTTATGGTACCTTTTATATTTTCCAATGTGCATTTTGATACAAGTGTTTTTATATATGGAGACATGCACATGACTCATCTGATTGATGATATATAGTACGATGTTGCACATCGCTAATCATATATATCCCAGCTAGTGTGTAATTGGCTATGTATTATCAGACACCAAGTCTAAGGTTAAGCGCGGGAAAGTGTATTCGGCCCGAACCGGTTAACGCACTTTGCTTTTCGAAAGCGAGGCTGCATGTCCTGAATTAAGCAACATGGCGGATGGCGAAGACCTTACTCCTGAACAAACTGACAAACTCTTACAATTCCAGGTAAGCATAGTTATATCATATGACTGATCAGTTACCAGTAGTTAGCAGGTATATTTGACCACAATCACATATGTTAACAGGGTCATTAAACTTTAATGTATTACTGAATACGCGGTTACAATCTCCAGATAACATTACAATGCTGGCTTGCCTTGCGACTAGCCCCAAGTTGTCGTATGACGGTATGATCATGTGTAAACCTTTCAGTTACACCACATGTCGTCACTCTAAATGCGGTTGGATATAGTATATTCAGATGAAGTGTCCCTGCACTTGGTTTTTATCAGGAGATTAAAATAGGCTACAGCAGATACTGATGCGATGGTGTTCTTTCAAATGCAGAACTAATTCATAACAAATTAGTAAACCTGTAACTTAGTGTAAGTTTAACTAAAAAACAAGCACCCACTGGCACTCGCACTGCCACTGGGTCTGGGCCCACTCTGTTCTCTGTGACACTGGTTTAGACTTTAGTAGAACACTTTATATTGTATGCTACAGGAAGCCGCTACTCAAATTCCAATACGAAAAAGATGGTCCTATCATAGAATGATATGTAGTAGAATTAAAACTAGATTATTATCGTGAGGCTGTGTGTCGCACAATTCGAACCATTTGGGTCTTACTGGTAGGTACATCACATGGAAAGTGTTGCACCGTACTGCAAATTGGTAGACAGAGCTCACAGAATAGATTAAAGGATTTTTTAATTTGAGTAAATAGGATTAGTCGTTCCAAAGTTATCTATGATTTAGTTTTCCTAGAAATCAACATTTTGTCCTATTGGTTATAGCTATTATGTTGTGACCATTTGTGTTCCAGGATAGGTACATTTCTTCGTAGTTTCTTTATTAATGGTCAGATCCTGATCAAACTTCACACCAAGGTTCTTCTTTGTATGGCAAATACCCCAGCTTATCAAAACTGATCCCAAAAAATAGATCACAGGAAAATGTAGGTTTCTATAGAAACCATAATAGAATCACTCCAACCTACAATATGAGTCAACTGTAGCTTTAAAAAAAAATAATGGTCAGATCCTGATGAAATTTCACATCATGGTTCTTCTTGCTATGGGAAATCATCTCCGCTTATCAAAACTGATATAAAAAAATTAGATCACAGAAAATGTGGGTTTCCATGGCAACCGTGATACAATCATACCCACCCATGATCAAACAAAAACCTAAACATGTGCAATTTAGTACAATTCAAAAAAGCTGCAGATTCACCACAATTTGAGCAGAGCTAAACCCCCTGAATCTGCATGTTGTGCGTGCTGAAAATAACGTCAGAGTGTACTATTACTACTAATTTAGGGACAATTTACTTTGACTTCAGAAAGCTGTAGTTCTGTCAATTCTTTATGGCTTTTGATCAAAGAAAAGTGAAACCTGTGCAATTTAGTACAATTCAAAATAGCCGCAGATTCACCACAATTTGAGCAGAGCTAAACCCTCGAATCTGTATTTTCGTGCACACTGAAAATAATGTCAGAGTGCACTATTGCTACTAATTTAGGGAAAATTAACTTCAACTTCAGAAAGCTGTAGTTCTGTCAATTCTTTATGGATTTTGATCAAACAAAAACTGAAACCTGTGCAATTTAGTACACTTCAAAATAGCAGATTCACCACAATTTGAGTAGAGCTAAACCCCAGAATCTGCATTTTCGTGCGTGCTGAAAATGGCGGGAATTTAGCATGAGCAGTTCCCATTGCAGAATTAACTTAAGCTTCAGAAAGCTGTAGTTCTGTCAATTCTTTATGGATTTTGATCAAACAAAAACTGAAACCTGTGTAATTTAGTACACTTCAAAATAGCAGCAGATTCACCACAATTTGAGCAGAGCTAAACCCCTGAATCTGCATTTTGGTGCGAGCTTAAAATGGCGTGAATTTAGCACGAGCAACTACCCCCGCGGGTCGATGTGCGGCGATGGCATCAGTGCACACACAAATTTAATAGCACTGTAGTGTCTAACCAAATGGACACATATAATACACAATATAGGTATCAAATGAAAGATAAATAACTAAATATTGAGAATTGTCAGACTACTAGAATGATTTTCGAATTTTAATTATCTGTTCTATGACTTTTTCAACAGTGGTTGACTTCAACAACCCGTCCTGATGTTTCTAGGATGTAAAACAACAAACAAACAATGTAAAACCATGAGGTATCCCCTAATGCACTACAAACTGTCCCAAATGTAAACATGGTTGTGATTGGTCAAATCTGATGTCATCCTTCCTGTATGGCAATTCATTTGCATAGGATTTGTGAATGGGTTTTAAAGAGCGCCTCTGAATATAAGCATGTAGAAACCAGGTCACAGAGTTCAGCTGCAGTAGTGGAGACAGCTATACCGCAACGCCCCAAGCGGGGATTTGATGT
Source organism: Branchipolynoe longqiensis (assembly GCA_030323885.1). Lineage (NCBI taxonomy): Eukaryota > Metazoa > Annelida > Polychaeta > Phyllodocida > Polynoidae > Branchipolynoe > Branchipolynoe longqiensis. The sequence continues at coordinate 41,119,967 of CM059198.1, forward strand.
ACCTATTACTGGGTCTGGGAAGCATATTTATTTTCATTCGTTATATACTAGTCTATAGTATATTGTTTCTAAAATCAAGTTTGATTTTTTTTTTAAACTGTTATTACTCTGGACTTTATTATACTAGTGAATTATCATGAACTGCTCGTTCAACCAGTTCTTTCGCGGATTCAGAATATTTGCTAAATGGTATCATAAGTCAAGAAATAGTCGACACATAAACAAGAATGCCCGCATTGTTGTACACCTGCTTTAAAACACTGGTCACTTTCATATACCTGACACTGTACAGTTATCCGTTCGCTTCTGTGGTTGTATTACACAGTGGTGGTTTGGAACAGATATGTGCATTAAAGGTCTCGTTTCAGCTCGTCAAGTGTCCTCTTTTCCCCTATTTTTTTCCATGAGGCCCCATTTAGCCATATTTTCATTCTTTAAAAAATCTAATTTTCCCCTATTATTTTTTCTTTTCACCTGTTGCATCTCTAAAAAATATTCGAAACGCCATGATTTGTGTATGCGCGCACACTATTTGTTCTGGATTATTAGAAACCAGGTTTTGAGAATGTCACTTTTGGAACGTTTTTCTTGTGAAATGTCTATTTTAAAGAAAAATGGGGGCACCTACTAAGTCGGGGTTGCCTACTAAGCGGGGTAATGCGGTAGACTACAAATCAAATAGAATGAGACTTGAATAAGTATCACAGTATGATCATACCACACATTAACATTTGAACTTCAATCGTTTGTTTCCTGTTTTCCTACTTTTTGAGGTAACCCTCCTTGGACGGCCTCTATCATAGTCTATGTACTATTTTGGTGCATTTGCTCTTATACAAAATTCATATTTTATGGGGGATATCCCTAATTTTCTCCATAATTTTGTTACCCAGTGCCTCACTTAACGCTCTGGCGTTTGAATAATGTACCAGGTACCTGATAATGACAATCCATGTTGGATACAAGTCATTGGTGGACATTCAACCGTTGCTTGAAAGTTGTTCACGCTAATAAGCGATATCCTCATTGACAGGACAACCAAGGATATCACTGGAAACAAGTTATTGAAGTATGAATGAGAAATCTGGGTACAGTGTCGAATATGTATCAGCTGCCATATTTTTTATGTTGTTATATCTGCCAGAATTGTTAATAATTCGTTCAGATCATCGGCATTCAGGACTCAGCTTCTGATGTACTGATTATAATAATATATGCATCCTCTTTCGCAGGACCTCACTGGAATTGAAGAGATGTCAAGATGTCGAGAAATGCTTCAACGGCACAACTGGGATATGGAGGTGGGTGTAAGCGTGACCAAATATAAAAGTGTCTAGAGAGACGAGAGGGATAAAGAGAACAGGAAATCTCAGTGTGTTGGTTACTTATGGATGTCGACTTTAAATAAAACTACATAGTTGACATTGTTTCGCAGCCTCCTCAGAAAACTTGCACGTTTCCATGTCTTAGTCTTCTCAAGCTTAATGTGAGATGTTCGCAATTTCAGACAGGTTTGCTGGGGCGTGCATTACTTTTGTGGCAGGTGGTGTTTGTGTCTAACGCAGGTTTGTGTCGATAGGTGGCGGTGCAGTCTCGGTTCAATGAGGAGGAGGGCGCCCCAGCCGTGTTCCGCGAGGAGAGGCGACAACCTCGCACCCCGCCAGTCGACGCACACCCTGCTGACCAAAGGTAGCACTAGCACCTTATTAACCTGTAGAGTTGCGTGCCTTATTTTCAGCTTCAAGTAATTGTTATTTGGCCCCGGCTTCTAGCTGTTAGACTCTCAGGGAGGTGGGGTTATATCCATATATACTGATCAGTTAGCTCTGTCCTGCAACGTGTGGATATATACACAGATTATAGTGAATGCTCCTTTTGGCTAATATATTCATATTCTGTCCCACTGTTTAATCATAATTGTTGTAGATTTCTACCCAAAATAAAAGATAAAGAAATATATATATTTCTTTATCTTTGAGACTAAAATATTACCATTGGTGTATATATTGTTACATTTATTGTATATTTTACCTCGGTACTACGCCTCTGGCTCCAGGCTAGGGAGAAGGAAGCACATCCGGGTTCAGCAATTAGCATAAGGGACTCACAACAGTACGACGTGTGCGAGTAGTACAGTGGTTTTTATCTACAAATAACTACAGAACTCGCAGTAAGTTTATGGAAATAATTCACACGTTTTGTTATGAAGACCTGTTGAGTATTCTCTTCAAGTTTTATTAATATGCCGAACTTATTAAAGTAGTTATTGGCGTTAAACCGATTCGTGTGCCGGTACGCTAGACTTGACATCGTCATTTTGTTTATTTCTTGTCAGACTACCCGACTCGATTATCGCTATTGTATTTTAGCATTTTTTATGAGTTTAAACCCAATAACTTCAGAACTCGCAGTAAGTTTATGGAAATAATTCACACTTTTCGTTATGAAGACCTGTTGAGTATTCTGTACAAGTTTGATTAAAATGGCGAATATATTAAAGTATTTTTTTGGGTTAAACCGATTCGTGTGCCCGTACGCTAGACTTGACATCACCATTTTGTTTATTTCTTGTCGGACTTCCCGACTCAATTATCGCTATTGTGTTTTAGCGGTTTTTATGAGTTTAAACCCAAGAAGACAGGAGGATACGTATTTCTTGTGTACATATGCTTCTTATATGTTAATAAATCGAATTAATTGTGCATCTAGTGGTGTTTTTTTGATTTTATGGAATTATTTTATAATTAAACATGCATGGTTGATACTGCGTTGTTGACGGTTGGCTTTGGAGCAAGGCCCATAAGGGGTTTATAGAACTGGATTCTCGGTTATGTTCCTGCCAGCCTAATATTTACTTGTGGCCCGTAAGGGGCTTTTGGAACCGGATTCTTGGTTATGCTCCAGATCGCCTATAAGGAGAAGTAGGTTGCATCTCTGTTGTGTATGTTGATGTTGGTGATTGCCACATCACAGGTAAGATTTTTTCAACAAGCCGCCCATTGCCGAACGGAGAGCGATGTTGGCTGGAGCCTCATCTCGTGTTTTGGGGATTTTTTCCACGGTTTCTTTTATGGGTTCGCGTTGGAAATTATCCTGGGTTTCTTTTATAGACTCCCCATATTTTAGGTATACTCTCCGAGTTTCGTAGCATTTTCTCCCAACTTGCTGGCGCAGTAGCCGCAGGGGGGAGAAGTGTACGGAACGGAGAGTGTGGGAGGGTACCGGTTTACTGGTCCCTACCCCTTGTTTGGTTTCGGCTTCCATACCGTTACCCTACGACATGACACATTAACTTACACGCCTGTATTGGAGCGGTGTAAATATGTTCTCCAACACCAGTAATTGCCTCCTTTTGCCGAACGGAGAGAGGTGGTTGGAGCCACACCTCGTTGGGACTTGTTCCTGGGTTTCTGGCAAAGATTCCCCACGTTTTACTGAGGCTACCGATATACTGGTCCCTACCTCTCGTTTGGGTTTGGTTTTGAACCATAATCCTAAGACACTCACAAGAGAAAAATTCTCACGCCTGTGTTGGAACGGTATAAATACATTCTCCAACACAAGTGAATGCACAAACTGAGGTTCTTAACCTGTTGGGACTTTTGGTTGGGACCAAACGGGATGGCCGAATGAGTTAGAGGGTTTGTCTCCCATGTGGGAAGATCATGGGGTCGTGCATGGTTTCAGCACTATTAATTTGCCATGAGTGTGCACTGTCACAAGTTGGTAACTGTCCTGCTATGACCTTAGATGTTTCTAGGGACGTAAAACAACAAACAATTGTTGAGCGCGCTCACATTTTTGTTTGATTGGTACGGGTTTCGGACCTGAGGCGTAGTTTGGCTACGAAGAGCAGTAAGCCCGAGGCTCCCATGTCTGATGATAAGGACATGTCACTGGTGGTGACAGTTTAAGCCTCCCTGGTAATGTTGGGGGTCAGCTCCAATACCTCTTTATGGTTTTTGGGCGGGAACGACGGTAATTGACCGTGCAAGAGGGAGCATACTCCCAGCAAGCCGTTCCCCCGACCAGGGAACAAGTAGAGGTTGCTATGCAAACCTCCATGACTGCCATAACACCTGTAAGCAATTTTCAAGCAGGAAATGTAAAAAAATTGTTTACTCGAGTGAAACTCTATTACGGATAACTTAACAATCTTTTGTAGAAGGGATACGTATTCCTTTTTACATCTTTGCCAGTACAGGATGTAATTTCTTTTTCTTTATCGATTTGATAAAGATGAGAGAGAAGCACAAGATAAGTGTGAATTGTTATTTAAAATCAATTATTCAAAAGATTAATCATGTGAAAGGAGAATATATTTTGAGATATTTTTCTCGACCTAAACCCAATGGAGAGGTGAGAATGATTTTAGATTTAACAGCACTTGATAAGTCAGTCGAAGATAAGCATTTTAAAAATGTTTTCTTTGGAGATGGCAAGAGACTAACCAAAGATTTCCAAAGGTGCTTGGTTGTCAAGTGGTTGGCGCATGAAGGACATGATTATGTTCCCATATATTGATGATTCATTTATTGGGGCGCAGTCAAAAGCAGCTTGTCAAAATGCAGTAAATGAGTTATGTACATTTACTAAGTTCATGACTGGTACAGCATGTGAGTTATTGCAGTTAACCAGGCCAAAGATAAGGCAAGTTGCTGTTCTAATAGGTATTAGAATAGCGTATGCCCACCTATTTTATTTTGTAAAAGCTCACATTAAGTTGCTAGAAATAGATAAAAATCTAGCATAAGCCAGAACTAAAGGGTTTTTGAAGACCGATGGCTTGATAAAGAAAGTTTAGATTATATTAATGTTGAGAGCAGTGTATTTAGGGTTTAGTCTGCATACCCAAATGTTATGTCAGAATTTTGACAGATAGTACTATAACAATGCCTTACATTCGCAACATGGGAGGGACAACGTCCAAACCATATAATAAAATAGCGAAATTAATTTGGGAATTGGGCACATATACATTTGTTTGCATCAAGAAATAATAACAAATTATAAAAATTGGTTTCATGGCATCCATAGCCTAATGCTTGGGAAGTGGATGCTTTCTCTTTGATGTGGGGAAATAAATAAATTTTATTACTTTTTCCTAACATTTAGCCTAATCAGCAGAGTAGCAAGGAAGATTAGAATGGACAAAACACATTGAATTTTGATAGGTCCGATTGGGACACACAGCCATGGGTGGCAGGAGTAGCCTTAGGAGCCAAGAGTTGTTAGGTTTTATAAGGATGCTAGAAGATCAAGGTTTAGGTTTTGGAGCGATTAAAGCTGAAAGATGCGTTTTATCTGTTATACTTCCCCGAGTAGATGGACAGACAGTTAGTAAACACCAAGCTATTCACTGGTTTTGAGATCAGTTTAGGAAAGGAACCCCCAAAAGCCAAAATATAATGGTTTTTGGGATGTGTCAATGGTATTCGAATTATTGAAGAAATGGCGTAGTAATATTTGGCCATAGTTAGGTTGATTAATTCTGGGGTTGCCCATGGGTCTTGGTTGTTTTTGATTTTAAGTTTTGTTATTGGGCAGGTAGTGTCCAGATGCTTTCTGACTTCCACAATGATATTGTTACATTGGTCATTTACACCTATCTCAGTTGGAAATGGCAATTTAATTTTCTCTTTCAGATGAGTTTCTAGTGCCTCATTTGTGTAGTTGTTGTATGATCTACCCATACGGGGAGTAGTTTTGTCTTTTGTTTTTATTTTCTTTCTAGTAACATATATCAATTCATGATCGCTAATGCCCCAGTTTCTTGTTCCTGAGGTGTGGGTATGATTTGAGTCTGTTATTATTAGGTCCATTATCGAGCTGTTTTCTCCAAGCCTTGTTAGCTCACTCATTTTTTGCTTTAACCCTCTGCCTTTGATTAAGTTCTCTAGTGAGTGTTTGTTTTTGTTTGTTTTGTAGTTTATGTTGAAATCCCCTAGTAAGAATATCTCCGCCTTCATCAGTTTCGACACACTTTCTAGGGATGTCTCCAGTTGTGCGATGAAGTCTTCGATGTTTCCATTTGGTGGTCTATATAGACTCCCTACAGCTATATTAGCTTGTTTCTCATTTTTTATGAGTGTCCATACTAGTTCAATATTTGTGTCTGATCTGTTTGCTTCTTGTAATGGCTTATGTTCGGAGTTTAGGTATTTTTTGGTGTATATTGCAACTCCTCCACCCCTCTTTTGTATTTGTGCATTGGTCAGTGTTTTTCTATCCTCTCTCACAAGCCTGTACCCACCAATTTCTAGTAGTTGGTCACTATGCAGTTCATGAAACCATGTTTCTGATAGTGTTAACACATCAAATTTACAGATATCTAAGTGTAGTTTAATGCTGTCAATTTTGTTGTAGGCACTTTGGCAGTTTAGATGGGCAAAATGCATGCCTCTGCCTAGTCTACAATCAATCTCTTCCACCATATTTGGGCAGCAGTCAGGTCGAAATAGCTGTTTGCGCTTGAGGTGGTTTTTAGTGTGGAATTGGGATTGTATTTAAAACTACTCAGCCTGCATTATGTGGTAACCTACCTTAATTTGCTGTCAGTGCTTGCGCCGCCAGTGCATGCAGTTACATTACTGTTCCTGTGCAGCATTAGTAATTAAAATAACCCGATTCAGTAGACTTTGAATAATTATTAAAGGATTTATTGTGGCAAGTATGTTATGCCTGTTAACAGAGCCATTTCAACATGATCAGTTTGGGTACATTTTCTTAATTTCTATAGCATAACGACAAATTTCGCTCATTCTATGGGCGTGTCGTAAAAGTTTCTCTGTATATGTTTACGCCCGCCTCGTAGCAGGTATGGCATAAGCTTCAGTTGGGTTTAATTTATCCTGTTTTATTATATTATTTTTATTATTATTATTGTTAACAATGTTTCAATTTTTCTATTAACTTTGGCACTTACCTTGATTTCTGGCAGTTTGCCCGGATGGTGTCTTTTTTTAAAATTTAGGATTTCACCCATTTTGTTTTTGTATCCCGGTTTGATCGTTTCTCCTGCCTTTGCATCTTGAAGAAATAATCCTGTGCCCCAGTAGGGGCATCTTGTGCATTCCCTGGAGGCTTTCCCAGGTGCGTTCAGGATTTTCTCTTTTAAGTCTTCGTTTTGTGTGAATTTGGCCATTACAATGTCCTCCATCACTTTTTCATTGGTTTTTATCCACTCTGGCGATCTCCATACTTTTTTCCCGATAGCCTTGATGGTGTATGGGTTGTTTGTTGCCTCAATAAGTCGCATGATATCGAACTTATTGTGGTATTTAGCCTTAACCGAGCAGTAGTACTGCTCTGCTGAGCTGTAGGTTTTACCATCTTTTCCTTGGATTTTGCACTCATATAGATTGCTGTAGGGGGCGTTGTGTCCCTGGAAGGAAATTCCCCAGCTATGCGTCCTTGTTGCTACCGCCTCTGGGTTTATTCCTTCAACAGTTATGTTCCCGAATAACGTTGGTTTGTATACTTTTCCTTCAATTTCAAAGTTTTTTCCTCTCATTCTGGCTTCCTTCTTCCTAGCCCACGTCTATCCGAGGCTTGTACCTCGGGAAAACAACAGTTATCCATCATCTATACCAAGGTAAGACTCGTATAACTATACTATATTACAATATATTGTTACATATATTGTATATATTTACCTATCACAGTGGGCCGTCTGCAGCCGGAGTAATATGTGGCTGAACATGAATAAAAGCCTTATTTTAAACTGTTGTAACTTTCTTTACAGAAAACGCATGGGCAATTTATGTACATGCAAATAAAGCTTAAACTGTGTTCTTTCACAAATGTTTAAAAAATGTTACTGGACGAGTAATTTGTGAGTCCTGTACCATTTTACAAATGTATATTTCCGCGGTATAGGGCCGAACTGCTCTTTAGCGGGATGCATGTTTCTATCAGTTTGCGCTGCTGCGCCATACATTCAAATGCTAATATTGTATTCAAAGGAAGAGCATATCCTCCGCTTTAGTTTCGTATTAAAATTGACCACATTAACCAAGTGTTTAGTTTGGAAAACTGTGATCAAATTTTCAAGCTTGAGTCAATCATCCACCCATATTACATTTTCCTATGAAAATTAGATTGATTGTCTACTATTTAGAAATATTAACGTCGTAATAATGCATTTTACGGCATGACAGCGCAACTGTAATTTTGTAAGCACTGCGACTAGCTTTGCTTCATCAGACTCATGGAGAGAAGTCATTGTTTTGTGTGTGTGTAGCGTTAATCGAACAAAAAACGACCAACAAAAACACAATGTCAATGAATATTCCAATGCTTTGGATCAACTTCTGTTATTTAGCATGACTACTCACTGCTAACAACAAATTCTGTTAGTTAGGAGTGTGACTTAATAAAAATTGTGTGTTAAAATTGAAAAGAGCAAGCGAGTGCCAGTTGCTGACACCGTAGAGCCAGCGGTAAGCACACGGGAGCAAGGGTAATAAAACAAAAGGCACAATGAATGTTTTACTGCTTCAGATCAAATTCTATTATTTAGGAGCGTGACTATTCACTGCTAAGATCAAGTTATGTTATGTATGAGAGTGACTTAATAATGAGAGAGTTAAAGAAAATGAGCCGGTGTAGTAAATTCAAAACACTACCCCACAAAATCACGACTGTCGGTTTTTCAACCTAGGTTCAAAACACTACGGTAGTGTTTTCAACCTAGTTGAAGGTAGGTTCAAAACACTACTGTGGCCACCCTCAAAACACTATCCTTAACTTAAAACCTACTCTAATTTAAGTTCAAAACACCACTCTAATTTTTGTCATTTGTAGTAAGGTGAGGCAGTATGCAGTAAGGTGGGGCAGTATGCAGTAGGGTGGGGCAGTGTGCAGCATATACAAGTAATATGTGTTTCAAACGCCGCAGCACCATTTGCGTATACTAATACCTGGTGCAGTTGCAGCAGTGCTATCAACGTATACTACTAATACGCGCTAAAATTGCCGCAGAACCACCTTCAGCGTACATGGTGCAGATGCCGCCGTTCAGCGTATACTACGAGTACATGCGTTCTGATATGACCTTAGATGTTGCCAGGATGTAAAACTCCCAGCAACCAAACCAACTAGTACGTGCTTCAAATGCCAGTACCAGTTGTGGCATTACAGTCACCACTGCCATGTTATGATAGTGTTTTGAACTTGGGTAGTGTTTTGGATGTACATAGGGGTAGTGTTTTGAACTTAACAGTAGTGTTTTCAACTCAAGTTAAGAAAACTACCATAGTGTTTTGAACTTAGGTTCAAAACACTGCCGTAGTGTTTTCAACGGGGTAGTGTTTTCAACGTCCTACACCGTCGAGTGGCAAGGTGTACTGTCATCGCGGTAAACATATGCGCGGGCAAACGTTTAACAAAAAAAAGTGCAATGTCAATGAGTATTCCACTGTCCCAGATCAAATTCTGTTATTTAGGAGCATGACTTAATATAAATCGTGTTAAAATTGAGAAGAGCAAGCTAGCGCCAGTCGCTGTCAACATCAGCTATTCAGTAGAGCCAGCAGTAACACACGAGCAAGCATAATAAAACAAAAAGCACACTGAATTTGTCACTGCTTCAGATCAAATTCTGTTATTTCTGAGCATGACTATTCACTGCTAAGATGAATTCTGTTATTTATTAGCGTGATTTAATAACGAGACAGTGCTAAAGTTGACAAGTTCAGTCACGTGCGAGCAAACGCTATAAAAAAGAATTAAATAAATTATCACAATTATTGTAGAATAAAATAATTCACATCTATCAAAGTGTATTGTATACTATGTAAGCTGAAAGAGCATATTGAGAATAATAATGCCTGTAAATGTCATGCAATTATCTTGTATGGGTGCCTTTCTGTGCTATTTCCAAATTTTATCAAAATTGGGAATTTTTTAACAGGATTTTATCACTTGCCAAATTGAGCTCTGAAGCATTTTTGACCGTTTAAAAAACCCTTTTTCAGGTGTGTATGGTCCTGACAAAAAATAGCTATGATAAGACTCACCGATAGGTCAGAAAAAAATCAGAATAATTCGACTGGGGTGCCAAAGGTTTCCACATGCCCACCTCCAATAGTGCTCCACAGCTAAATTTGAAAAATTGTCAGTTTAAGAAAATTGCTATTTTTAGCATTTTTGAACAACTAGATCTTGAAATGTAGCCACCTTATACCCCTGGATCCCTATATTCTCTTTGTATTGGTCATGGACTTGCAGGAAAAAGCATTAGAAGTGAAATAGGGTGATTCGTTTAGGGACCATAAAAAATGCTGCCTTTTTTAGTTTTTGGGCGGGCCAATTAATTAACATTTTTTAAATTCTAAAAATGTCCATATCGTCCTTACTATTAGAGCAATTTTGACAAATTAAGTGTCATTTTGTTTCAAATTCAATATACTAACCGGTGAATTCCATTAAATCAAACTCAACTATGTTTTATAGAACCCCTTGAGACACCCTAATATATTACAATATATTGTGAATTGGGGCATGTAACAATGGTGACACCAACATGTTGAGCTGCTGTCGGGTTGTTTGTAACCAGCCGTCTGTGTGTTAAAATAAACTAGGCAGAATAGGGTATAATGTGGTTTACACATTACTGAAAAGGCTTTAACATTGAAGATAAATTTGAGTTCTTTTCAGATTTGTAATTTGACTGACTTACGATTTTATGGTGGCGTCTAGGCTCGTTCATTGGTCGTGAATTCTACCAAAGTGAAGTGTTTTAATGAGGTCTGTGTGCTTCTTTGATTCCAGCATTTACACGGTAGCTCGCGCCCGGCCCCAAGGACTTGTCGGGTGGGGTTACTTCATCGTCATCTTCCCCTTCAGATTCGTTTACTCAACGTTGCTAGATATACTCAAATTTGCCTGTAAGTATCGTGCGGTGAACTAGCAACTTTAAGTGCAGTTCAGACTACTCAAATGCTCAACACTCGGTCTGACAGATTGGATTTATATAAAGGCCTTTATATCAACCGGTGTACTTTGACGTCATGTATTTTCTTGAAGCAGGAACACTGCTTGACTTCCAGTTTGGTCTCTGTTTGAGTTTTATTCTGAGCACAGTTTGGTTCCAACTTAAAGTTGCATAGTCCGATGGCTTTTGAATGTTTGCAAAAAAGTTCCTAGCTTTGGAGCAATTTGAAAGGCACAATGAATGTTTCCTGTAGTTGTGACCAATTCCCATCTGACAATGACCACATGATTTATCAGTATGGGCATTGACTGGTGACAGTACATACTCATGGTGATTTAATAGTGCTGCTCCAATAGAAAACTGGGCCACTGGAACCATGACCCAATAGCCCATTGTCACATTATTTTGAGACTGAGGAAACCAATCCCTACTCTAGCCAATTAATGCCAGGTTAGATAGCAACAAGTATCAATTTTGTAAGTCGTTCGTTTGTCTTGCAAAATGTATTCTTGTCACTACCTAGCCTGGCATTAGGATATGGCAAGGACTGGTTAGCTCAGCGTCAGGATAATGTGCTGAGTGGGATATCGGGTCATGGTGTCAGGAACTCTGTTTTCAGTGCGGCAGCCAGGATTTAATTTCCAAATTGATTGTTTTAAGACACTTATTGCTGTAATGCTTATAGTGCTGTCACATTACGACGTTTCTCACCGACGCGCCGCCAACACGCAAAATATTTTCAACGCGTCGAGACACGTCCAACTTTTCGGCGTTTTGGGAGAAAACTCGACGCAGCGCAGCATGTTAGTAGAGCGCGGCCAACAGGTTTCGACGCGCGGCGGAACCCAACAAAAAAAAAATGTCCGCGTGACCTACTTCCGTCCCGCGTCTGTCGGCGCGTCTCAACGTCCCGCCAGCGGGTTATCAGCGTGTCGACAGCACGTTAATCAGCGTCGGCGACCGTTACTTGATATCTCGACCTTGCGGCAGCATGTTATCAGCATGTTATCGGCGCGCTGTCGGCGTGGCGGTAGCGCATCACTAACGGGTTCCACTCGGAGTTTTGCGAAAAAATCCCAACGTTAATCAACGTGTTACCAGCGTTCCGCCAACGCGCTGATAACGTGTGTCGATGTCCTGCAAACAAGCCCGTAACGTGCGACCCAACACGTTGACGCGCGTTGTGGCTCGTCAAAAGTTTTGTGCATGCACAAAACCTTCGATGCGGCCGGACGCGCGCCAACATGTGGGTCCAGACGTTGCTGTCACTCAAAGTGTACCGACGCGCCGGTAACGCGTTCGTAACGCGTGCCGACGTTTCGCCCAAAAAGGCCACACGTCGACGCACGTTGGTGAGAAACGTCGTAATGTGACAGCTCTATTACATGGCTAGAGGCCTAGAGCATATTTTATTAAGTTATTGTATTATGTGTAGTTATCTGTAGCCAGAGAAACGGCCTCGTCCTGGAATTAAATACTCGATTTTCTTATTTTCTTTTTATACAGATCGTTTACTTCGACCGGATCCCAGGCGACGTGAGTAACATTGGTTTAGAGAAGATTTCGAAAATAATTTTGCGCGCGTGAAATCCGGGTATTTTTTATAAATTAGATCTTGTTTTATTTAATAGGCTGCCTTTTTAGAGAAATATTTACGTAATGGCTTTGATTATTTTTATTCCACTAATTATAATGTGTGATTAAATGTTTTCTCATGCAATCAAATACAATGAACAAAATAAAGAAATGTGAGTAATATATATCCATTAAACCAATGGTCTCATTATATTCACCCATTGTACAAAACACATGAATTTCCAGAAGGTACTGCTAATAATATAATAATAATAATATAATAAAATATCAACTTTTTTGTGAGCTCCATTTTTACAGGCATATATTGTTAACAGAAATCTTGACAGCTGTGTGACTGCCAGGGCCACCTCGTTGCATGCCGCTTTTGCTGCTGATTAAGACGGCTCCCTGAAGTGCGTGTGGCATGTGTGGTTGTCTCCCACAGTTGTAACAGACCCTGTAGGAGACGTGGTGGCCTTCATCCGGAAGTTTGAAGTCGAATATGGCCCGGTCCATCCAACCTTCTTTAACGGCACCTACAGCCAGGTACGTGAGTGCTGCTTGGTGATAGAATAACCTGCGCGTCCAAACCGAGCCTTCTCATTGGTCACAAACTGAGATGCTGTCGACGTCCAGCACAACTTGATTGACTATGCAAATTGTTTGTTTGTTTGTTTATTTGTTATTTTACATCCTAGCAATATCTAAGGTCATATCAGGACGGGTACCGACTTCTGACAGTCCGCACTCATGGTAACTTTATAGTGCTGCCCCACTGGGTAGATCAGGCTGCGGGCACCATGACCCAATATCCGATTCAGTCACATTATCCTGACACTGAACTAACCAGTCCTTGCCCTATCCTATTAATGCTGAGCACCAAGCTAGGAAGTGACAAGTCTCAATTTTTAAGTCATTGGTTTGACTCGACTTGGAACTGAACTCGCAAACTCCCGATCTCCCGCACGCGAGGCCCACGCTCTACCGATTCGGCCACTGCGCCCGATCCTATGCTAATTAGATTTGGTGTAGTTTGTGTGGAGTGTGCTTCCCGTGTGTGCTGGTTGGTGCGCGCTGACTTGTCGTCTCCCGCTGTGTGCCGGTTGGTGCGCGCTGACCTGTCGCCTCCCTCTGTGTGTTTGTTGGTGCACGCTGACTTGTCGTCTCCCGCTGTGTGCCGGTTGGTGCACGCTGATTTGTCGCCTGCTGTGTGTTTGTTGGTGCGCGCTGACTTGTTGCCTCCCTCTGTGTGCTGGTTGGAGCGCGCTGACTTGTCGCCTCCCGCTGTGTGCCGCTTGGTGCGCGCTGACCTGTCGCCTCCCTCTGTGTGTTTGTTGGTGCGCGCTGACTTGTCGCCTCCCGCTGTGCGCCGGTTGGTGCGTGCTGACTTATCACCTCCTGCTGTGTGTTAGTTGGTGCGCGCTGACTTGTCGCCTCCCTCTGTGTGCTGGTTTGTGCTTGCTGACTTGTCGCCTCCCGCTGTGTGCTGAACTGTCCCTTCTGCATGCAGGCCCTGAACGAGGCGAAGCGCGAGCTGCGCTTCCTCCAGGTCTACCTACACGGGGACGATCACCAGGACAGTGCCGACTTCTGCCGGTAGGTGGCGCCAGGCGGCTTAGCTCTCAGAAAGGATAAGATTCCCGACCTTGGCCTTAAAACCCCACTAGTTTGTCGTCCTTCTCAGCGAACGTGCAAAACTACTCTACAATTACGTGTACACGTGGTTAGGAATATCTAGCACATACATATAGCTATGTTACCAGAAATAATGTCCGCCAATGCTTCTGATTACGGGTAGTATTTACTTCCTTTTATCAAGACAGTCCGAACTGTAAGACTCGGTGATTGATAGGACAGTGTTTTGTGAACGTACACATGGCCACCAACCACATGGTGTGTCTACATAACAGTCTGCCCTGATAGCTGGCCACATCAGCCTTACACACATTCTCAGGTCGGATACCTTCCGCACCTTGGGAGGCGGGGTGAGAGCCCAGCCTTTAGCCCACCTACCTCTGGTATATTTCTTCTGTTGTCAACAAGTTGTTTGCTGTTTTTGTGAGCAGGAGTACGCTATGCAACCCTGAGGTGGTGGAGTTTGTCGACGCGAACATGCTTTTCTGGACGTGCAACACCAACAGTCCGGAGGGCTTCCGAGGTACGCGGCAGAGGTTGTGCGTCTTTAAGTTGAAAAAAGAACAAAATGGTTCTGCAATCTGACCCTTTCGGTGGATATCACAATTGAAAATGTTATCAGCACTGTTTATTAAATGCTTAAGATTGTGTTCATAGCGCATTCTCTGGTGCTGTCTGTTTCCGTACCAGGTAGCCTAATGGTTTAACCCTTTCAGACTTTGGTACGGAATAATCCGTACGAATATGAAAAGCCCTTGTGACTTCAGTACGTGATTTTCCATACACTGGTCTAAATTGTAACATATCAGTGAATATATGGAGACTGCTTCCTAACAGGTAGTTGCTTTTTATAGTGGTTACAGCACATGTTTGGACCGTCCTACATGTTTGGACTGTCCCATTTCTTCATATATGGAGACTGCTTCCTATCAGGTCTTGCTTTTGATAGTGGTTGGAGCACATGTTTGGACCTTTCAACTTGCTGAGCTTCTACAATATTGACCAACTGCCATCAGTAGGATTGGTGACTGTTGTGTCTGCCTTTTCCCTATATTGTATGTATTGTATTCTTCACTTAGGTAGTTGGGTAAAAGCTTATAACATTTTACCATTCAGTGGATGACTTTTAGTGTACTCCTAGTGGCAACTGATTTATTTTCTGATGTTTTTCTTATTTTTGATCGTGCACATATATGATTGTAGATAATAAGCCACATCAGATCTAGCAGTGAAACAACTTGTTGACTCTTCCAAGGGGTTATTCTGGCTTGTGAAAACACTATTTTTATTCAAATATATGGAAGCATTTTTTTTTTTACAATCATTTTAAAATTTGTATTCACACTGATTTAAACCTTTTTTTTTTTTTTTTTTTTACTCGTTTTCCATAGTACCTTTGATTAGCCTGTTTGTGAATATCATAATAAAATATACATGGCTGGATAGGAAATTCATCCAGCTTTCAGAAAATGTATAATGTATTGGGTTTTATCTTATTGCCATGACGGTTTTTTTACATTTCCCCACCTCGGAGATGAAATATTAATGCTCCCTGGAATAAATACATCAATTAGGCATTGTTTTTATCAAAAAAATGTAAGTCTGAAAGGGTTAATCAAACTGATATCAGACAAGCCAGTCCAAAATAACTTGGCTATTTCGATTATTTGTTCAAATCATATAAATTTTCTAATATTCAAAGTAGCTCATGTTTGAAAGTTAATTTAATTTAATCAACGCTTTACGGGGCTGGGCTTGAGTCCCGATTATCTGAAAAGCCACGTCTGGCAACAATGACTTATTAGAGGCTAGGGAGGCCTGTGGCCGGGGCCTGTAAGCAGGGTGCAGTGTGACCGCCTTGTGCTCCTACAGTTTCACAGGCGCTGCGGGAGACCACCTACCCGTTCCTCGCCACCATTGTGCTGCGGGATAACCGCATGACTGTCGTGGCACGGATCGAGGGGCCCATCGGTAAGTACCCCCCCCGCCAACCCCACCACAAATCACACTGGCACCACAACCACAAAAGAACACTAAACCGCCAACACCACCACAAAACAACACTAAGCCAGCACTGCCGCGAAAACCAACACCCAACAGAACCACAAAACAACAGTAAACCACCAACACCACCACAAAACAACACTAAGCCAGCACTGCCATGAAAACCAACACCAACACAACCACAAAACAACACTAAACCGCCAACACCACCACAAAATAACACTAAGCCAGCACTGCCACGAACACTACCACAAAAGAACACTAAACCGCCAACACCACCACAAAACAACACTAAGCCAGCACTGCCATGAAAACCAACACCAACACAACCACAAAACAACACTAAACCGCCAACACCACCACAAAACAACACTAAACTGCCAACACTACCACAAAATAACACTAAGCCAGCACTGCCACGAACACTACCACAAAAGAACACTAAACCGCCAACACCACCACAAAACAACACTAAGCCAGCACTGCCATGAAAACCAACACAACCACAAAACAACACTAAGACAGCACTGCCACCAACACAAAACAACACTAATCAAACACCAACACCACCAAAATGAATTCCCAATGAATCTTTATATACTTAAATGGGATATGGAAGGATGAAAACGACAGGATGAAGAAAAAGTTCATCTTACAGAAGCTGAGAGAAAAAAAATGGGTTCCTTAATATATCAGACTTTACTATATATACCGTGTGAAATATTAAAAATAATAAACGTTAATTATTATTAATATTGACATTTATCATAATATAATTCTTTCCTATTGGGGGATGGGGCTTGGAGTGCTGTTTTCCCTTTTAGTTGTGTCATAATGGAGTGTTGCAGTGTAGGAAGGACTATGTTAACGTGACTGTCTGACCTTCAGGTGGACCCGAGCTTACGGCGCGGTTACGACGCGTGATGGCGGACAACGAAGCGTTCCTTGTGACTGTTCGAGCGGAGAGGTACGGTCTCTGGTTTGGATATACTGCTAATATGCACGTTGGGCTTTGAGTTGTGTTGGTTTACATCAAATCGTCCAACCGCCATTTGTTGAACAGTGTTGATGCCGCCCTGGGTGACTTAAGTGCAAGTTCCCCTGAGCTGGTGTCGGTAGGTCCAGTGGTGGACCAGCCTGGTGGCTGCATGTCGCTACTGAGCCGTTAGCATCCACGTATAAAGCTCACCTCCCAGCATCTCACTCAGCTTAGGGAGGGCAATGATTACTCATCTAAGGCGGTCTTTAGGGTTGGTGGTTCGTGTCCGCCCTCATGGACTATCAGTGTCTGCACCACTCGGCTCTTATCGGTGAACATGAGGCTGATGTACACTTTGGTGCACACAGGATCACCTGTCCAGGGGCGATTTCACGTACTCACTCAACCTAAGCATCAGTTCTCGTCTGATCACTGAGATTAAGCAACATTGAGCCTCACCGGAACTTGAACAGGTGACCACCTGGGCATGTTTGGTGCTGTAGACATCCTGATACAGGCTTACAGCCTCCCAACGGGCAGTGGATGAACATGTCTTGATATCCTGATACAGACCTCCCAAATCGGCAGTGGATGGGCGTGTGTATATATATATGGGTCGTTTCATGGTAAATGGGGCAAAAGTGTGACATGAGTCAAAAATGAATATTGTGTATTTTCCTTTTTTTTTTCGCTGAGTAGCCAACTTTTGTCTTGTGGTAATGTGAAGGAAAAGATAGTTGAGGTTACCATTTTGTCAGAAAAACAAAGAACTAATTTAGTAGCCAGCCCCAAGTCTGGACTTCTTAATCAAAATAATTATTTAAGAAAATTTAGTTTTTATGCGGTGATCCCCTAAGTATTGAAATGCACTTCAAAGAATTCTACAGAGGATGATTATCTTCTTCCCAATTTTGATTACTGGATGTAACATAATAGAAGGGAACACCAAAAATAATATGGGATTTCAATTTCAAAAAAATTTCATACAGCTAAGTAGGAAAATTATATTACTAGTCATGGTACTCCAAAATATGCTTGCACATGCAACAGTACCAAGGGTTTTCTTGTTGAAGCTCTGGTATTCACAGAATAGCATATTCATTGACAAACCAATCAGGAAACAAGCAGGGGACATGACAGTTATGTCCAGAACCAGTTTAATCGCCATGGAATATTAGATATAAAAACTATATATATGCATGCAAAATGAATATTTATTTCAAATAAGAGTCTCCTTTTATTATATCATTGACTAACAGGTAATATTCTATGCAAAGTAGAGGTCTAATAGGCTGTAGAGAAGTCCATATTCTCCAAGTAACAAATTCATACCTTTAATTTTAAAACGCCATATTATTGGAATGAAAATGTTGGCTTTTATTTTGCTATGTCACATTAGGCCTTAATTTTTTTCATATCTATCCCTCCAAAGTTTAAGAATACCAAGTTATAACCTAAAAGATATAATGAATTTACAAACTCACACATATAAATCAGAATAGGATGACTACAACAGAAAAAATAACTCAACATTGAATAACGTATGGTGTCTGGGTGTGTGCATAACATAATTACACCAAATTAACACTGTGAGGATGTCCAAGGTGACCCTCATCATAGAACCACCCCCACCTGTTTCTCTCCATAGGCAGATGGGGGGTGTGAAATCCTAGGGACTGTACAGCTGACACACCACACTCTTGTGATTTACAAATGGCACAGCGACTGAAGTGCCATATGGTAAAAGTCTCTATTCAGGTGACTGGTAATAAACAACACTAAACTAGCCTGGGCACTAAACAAATAACAAACTAAGTGAAAAAAACCCACAAAAAAACATAAAGAACGAAAGAAAGAAAATATAATAATGAGTATGTTAGCAAGTATCGAAAACAGACTAGGCAGGGGGTTGCACATAGCACACTTAAACTGTCAAAGACTTACCAGCAAAATTAAATTAATTAAGCTACACATAAAGTATGATCAATTTGATATATTAACCTTATCAGAAATGCCTCAATAAAAATCACAAGAAGCAGGTATACAACCTGGAAGGGTATGAACTATTCAGATTAGATAGAGAATCTACAGGAGAGGATGGAAATGTCAGACGAGGAGGGATGTGGCCATATATGTAAATAGTAAGCACCAGGTTATAGAAAACAAACTGAGTGAATACAACCCATCAACCGATGACATAGAAATTATGTGGGTACTAATTGAAAACAGCAAGTAAATCAACATAGTGGTATCCTCAGTATATATGCCACCAAGGGGTAATGTAAATAAATGTATAGACCACCTAGAAGAGGCAATTGAAAATATCACAAGAAACAAGATTATAGATGTTTTTATCCTGGGAGATATGAATATAGACTATAGTAAAACAAATAAGGATCAAGAACAAAAGAAATCATTAGTCAAGCAAATGGGCCTACAGCAACTGATAGAAGAAAAGACAAGACTGGCAGACACCAGCTCTACTCTAGACCTAATTTTAACAGTGTACATATCAAGAAAATGGGCACGAGACCATGGGGGATAAGTGACCATGAATTAGTCTATGCAACTAGAAAAAATAAATCACAGTGATGCGCACTAGGTAGGTCCTACAAAGTCTATGATGTCTTTGAATTCACACAGCAGATGCAGGGAATAGATTGGGAAAATGTAATGGACTCTAGGGACCCAAATCAGAAATGGGGAAAATGTTTTAGGTAGGATTCAAGAATTAATGGATTAAATGTGTCCATTTAAGACAATCACGATGAGGGACAACCAGTACCCATGGATAGGTGAGGAAATACTAGATAGTATCAAATTGAAGAGGAAATTTGGAGAGAAGGCTATAGTCACAAATAAGATAATGACATTGTTGCAGCAAACAAACTGAACACATACTTTGCCACAATAGGGCAAAAGCTGTCAGAATTTTTTTTTAAAAGATGGGAAAACAGATCAGGAACTGTGCAGAAGAAAATCCCCACTTGCAAAACAGATATGGTAGAAGTAAAAAAATTTATAAATGACAGACACAAATAAGCCACGTGGAATAAATGAAATACCAACCAAAATACTGAAAGAGGCACTCCAAGCCATCCCGGCCACTATAGTAGACCTATTCAACATCTCCTTTGACCAGGGGCATTTTATCTCAGCCTGGAAAATGGCAACCATCACCCCCATTCACAAAAGTGGAGACAAAGAAAACATCGGAAACTACAGGCCAATATCAATTCTTCAAACCCCAGGCAAGCTCATTGAAAAAGTGTTACATAGACACATAATTGAACACCTGGGAAAAAACGATATACTAAACGAAAGACAAGGGGGCTTCAGGAAACTGCAGTCCACATCAAAAACAATAGCTAACCTAACAAATGACATACTGGCATCAATGAACCAAAAACAATTAGTTGGAGCATCCTTCATTGACTTCAGCAAAGCATTTGACACAGTAGACCATAAAATACTATTGGAAAAACTAAAAACCATGGGCATAAAATCCAACACTATGGATTGGATAAAATGCTACCTGAGCAACAGGCAACAGAAAACAAAAATAAACAATGCACTATCAGACAACCAACCTGTCACATGTGGTGTACCCCAAGGGTCAGTGTTAGGGCCACTACTCTTTATAATCTATATAAACGATCTAGAAAAATGGTTGCAAACTGATTGCCTCCAACTATATGCAGATGACACAGTCATATACGTATATATATGTGTTGCGTCTGTCAACTGTAGATCGGTTAGGAACAAAACAAATGAAATAGTTGATTATGTAACTGATAACGATGTTGATATTCTTGGTCTGACAGAAACTTGGCTTCATGAGGGTGACTGATCAAAAGATGTTAGGTGATTTGACTCCCAATGGGTATAAATTAAGACATCTACCTAGATCAAGTAAAAAGGGTGGTGTTGTTGCTGTATTGTACAAGAAATCTTTGGATGTGAAGTTTGTAAATCATAAGGCTTCATCATTTGAATGCATGGAGGCACACTTCACATCCTTTGGCACTCACATTAGGTTACTTGTTGTGTATCTCCTTATTCCGCAGAAACGTGTGAATGGAGTAACAAGTGAACAATTCTTTGCTGAATTAACGGAACTTGTTGATCAACTTGTGATGAAACCTGCAAAACTCATCATGATTGGTGATTTTAATATACACTGGGATGTTCAGCGTTCACCTGATACTATGCATCTGATTGATCTGTTACATTCACTTGACTTACAACAAACTATCACTGAACCCACACATGAGGATGGACATACAATTGATCTTGTTGTTTCCCGCCAGGCAGATAATTTGCTCAAATCGTCATATGTATCCTCCCAAATATCGGACCATTGTGTGGTTCATGTGATTCTCAATGTGAGTAAGCCCCCTCTTTCCCCTGTAAACGTGTTTCCTATCGTAAATATGGTTCTATTGATTTTGCGCAGTTCATGGAAGACATCAGTAACGCTGAAATGGTGTGTGAACCAGCTTCATCTATTGATGAGCTTGTTTCCCAGTACAATTGTACTCTTAAGAATTTGCTGGATAAACATGCCCCTCAAAAATCCTGTTTGGTTGTTGATCGTCCCATGGTACCTTGGTACACAGACATAATATCTGAAGCCAAACGTTGGAAGAGGAGGTTGGAGAAACAAACGAAGAGAATAGGTCTAACGGTACATCGTGGAATGTTTAAAACGGCAAAGACTGAGCTACGAATGTTAATGGAAAAATCGAAAGCTGACTTTTATAATAGTAAAATAAGCAACTCTAAATCATTATTCAAAGTGGTAGATACACTTCTGCACTGTAAATCGTCAGTGTTACCATCTCATGCCTCGAAGCAGTCACTGGCAGATGATTTTGCGAAATATTTTGCGAAAAAGATTGATGTTATCCGGAGGGGTATTGGTTCCCATGTTGAAACAAACCCTTACGTAGAGGATGGTTGTCTAGCATCACTTTGCTCATTTACTCCATTATCTGAGGATGAGGTGTCCAAATTGATTGTATTTTTGTCCAGTGCAACCGGTGATAATGATCCAATACCAACTTCCCTTGTTAAAGAGTGTCTCGATGTGATGTTGCCAACTATCACTAGAATTGTGAATTCATCATTGGAGTGTGGTGTATTTCCATCGGCTTTAAAGTCTGCAAGAGTAGGTCCACTTCTTAAAAAGTCCGCTCTTGATCCAGAGCAGTTTAAGAGCTACCGCACTGTGTCAAATCTATCTTTTCTCTTCAAGGTTATTGAAAAAGCTGTGGCTCTTCATCTGAACTCACACATGCATGACAATGGACTCAATGAAAAATATCAGTCTGCATATAAACAACTTCATAGTACAGAGACTGCCTTGGTATGTGTGTCCCAGAACATCGCCCGTGGTCGTTGAGGAAGCCATCGGTTATCCTCCGACTTACGGAACTGAGGAAGTCTGGGACACATCCACTCGAATACCAAGGAATGCATGCAGAGATTCAAGGCCAGTTTTCAGATCACCTCTCCATATACACTGATGGTTCGAAAGACCAAAGCCGGGTAGCTGCTGCGACAGTCTGCCGATGGAAAAAATTGGGCGTACACTTGCCCGATCAGAGCTTGATTTTCACTGCGGAAGCCCGAGCACTCCTTCTCGCGTTGAAGTGTATCGAGGTATCCAACCACACTAACTATGGCTGCGAAGAAGGCCCTGAACTGTGATCTTGAACCGTGTCTGATCCCTCACTCTGATCTGAAACCACTAATAGCCACCCACAAATGGCAACATATGAGTGGGATGAAAACATTAATAAACTTAAAGAAATTGAACCATCTGTGGGAAAACCACCACAGACTCATGCAGGAGGTCGGCGGGACCAAGTGGTCCTTAGCCGCTGCCGTATTGGCCACTCGTGCCTTACACATGCTTTTCTGCTCAAGGGGGAACCTCCCCCTGAATGTATTGGGTGTCAGTCCCCACAGACACTCAAACACATTTGACTAAGTTGTGTTGATTTTTTGGCCATGTGCCAACAATTGTACACTGCAGACAATATGCATGACCTTCTTACTAAAGTAAAACAAGAGAACATTTTAGCCTTTTTGAGGGCAGCTGGACTGTACCACCTCATATAGTTTACTAAATAAATTCTATCAATTATTAATAAAACTTTTCTTTTTCTATGGGAATTTGTTTCCCTTGACCACAAATATATGATTGTGAGCTTTCTAATTTAATGAGTGTCTATTGGCACATAATTGATTGTCTGCTTTTACATGTAAAAGCGATGGTTTGAACAAAAAACAAACATTTCTCGCCGTGAATATGGCCTATGCTGCCGACACGGCGTAAAGCAACCACCAATCAATCAATCAGTATGTGTGGCTAATGATATACTCCGTTGTGTCGATGAGAAGAAAGCAGTCTTGCTGGTGCTGCTTGATTTATCAGCAGCTTTTGACACCGTTGACCACAATGTTTTGTTAGATCGTATGTTCAAGGGATTTGGAATTCAGGACACGTCTTTGTCTTGGTTCCGATCGTATTTGAGTGATAGAAGTCATGCGGTTCAGATTGATGGGTGTGTTTCCAAGATCATTTGGTTGCTCTGTGGTGTCCCACAGGGGTCGGTATTGGGTCCACTTGTGTTCTCAATGTACTCAAAACCTATTTGTGACATTGCACGCAAAAATGGTGTCAAAATACACACATATGCGGATGACACACATTTGTATTTGTCATTTGATGTATCTGATGACATGTCTGAATGCCTGAAGATAATGGAGAAATGTGTTGGTGAAATTAGAGAGTGGACGAGGAAAAATATGCTCAAACTCAATGATGAGAAAACTGAGGTTTTAGTCATCTCCACTCCCTATTTCACTGATAGGCTCCATGAAACCCATCTCAGAATTGGTGATGCTAGTGTACAAGCTAGTGAGTCAGCCTGTAACCTTGGTGTGATCTTTGACAATACTTTTGATATGTCTATTCACATCAAGACGGTGTGTAGGGCATCGTTTATGCAACTGAGACATCTCAGATTTGATCACATCATTCCTGTGCTGAAATCAGTACACTGGCTCCCTGTGGAGAAGAGAATTGATTTCAAGGTGCTGCTTCTTGTATATCGTGCCTTGCATGATCAGGCTCCAGAATATATTAGAGATATGCTCCAGGAGAGAACAAATGTTCGAACACTGCGCTCCACAGTCTCCAGCCAGTTAGCAGTTCCTCAGTGCAGGCTCAAAGGCTTTGGGGATTGCTGCCCGAGACTGTGGAATGCTCTGGCAGGATATATTACAGATTGTAAATCTGTTGGTGCTTTTAAAAAAGGTCTTAAGACACATTTGTTTAAATCTGCTTTTAACTCGGTGAAATTTATTTTCCTGTATATTTGTTTGTTATGTAAAGCGCCTGAGAACGGCTTGCTGGATCGGGAGCTATATAAATGTTTTATTTATTATTTATTTATATACGCAAATGGAACCACAGAAGAGGAGGTAATAACTAAACTAAATAAACTCCTACTAAAACTAGACGAGTGGTGTGAGTCCAACAAAATAACCATCAACACAAGCAAATAAAAAACAGTACTCTTCTCGCATAAACAAATGCTGGAAAGAAAACTACACTGTAAGTTAGGAAACCAAACATTAGAAAATGTAGACCATTACAAATACTTAGTCCTTGAGTTGGACAGCCAACTAAGCTACAACCTGTGTATAAATAAAATTATTCAGAAAGTAAACCACAAACTGTGGCTATTTGCAAAGCTAAGAGACTACATGACACAAGAAATGTCAATAAAAATCTTCAAGGGCATGGTGCTCCCCTATTTTATCTATGGAGATGTAAACTACATGGGTGCGAGAATTGAACTAAAAAAACTGCAAATACTGCAGAACAAAGCCCTAAAAATCTGTCTAAGAGTAGACAAACTGCACCCCACCTATGACATACACAAAAGAACCAAAGTGAAATTACTAGAAAATAGGAGAATAATTCATTTGAAAACATTAGCATATAGCTATAGTCAAAACAATAAACTCCTAACAAAACCACAAAGGGCTACTAGAGCAAATAATGTGCCACTACTAAAGCAGACCAGAAGCCAAATAAAAGCTCATGAGAGAAGCACGCTGGAAATGGCTGCCAAGGTGTGGAATGCCCAAATGGTAAAGGAATGACAAATTCCTGACCTAAAAACTTACAAAAAATATGTGTGCAAAATAAGGCTAGGAACCCCCCCCCCCCCCAACTAAGCTGCACTGCAAAGGGGCATGTGATAAGTCACGGCCCACCAGCGGGATGCTCAATGGAAGGTAACCATGCCAAAATTGCCAGATAACACACCACACAGCGACGTACATGCCTATGATATGTAAATAGGAGTAGCCTAGTCTAGTAATAAGAGTAGAACAACATAAAATACAGAGGCTATCCAAAAAAACTAACATGGGCTACTAACCATACCAACCAATTATCTATCTGCTACTGAAATGCAGGCAATCAAATACCTTATCAGCAGCTACTGTGTGGTAAAATAACACCGACACTACAACTGGCCAGCATTGAAAACAAGCCTGGGTACGAGGGCTTATATGCTATGGACAGTATAAATACAGACTTTAAAAAAACAAAAACAAAAAAAAACTACAAAACTGCGAAAAGAAAAACCCTAAGGCTAGCCAGGCAGGCGAAGACCACTTACATTGAAGAACAAGATAATAAATTGGGTAATGACTCCAAGAAGTTCTGGAAAAAATGTAGAGATGGCATTACCGGGAGATAAGGAGAAAAGCAAAATAGTGCTAACAGATGGAGAAGGGAACACCATATCAAATGAGAGTACCAGATAGACTAAATAACACTTCACAGAGATAGGAGCAAAGTTAGCAGAACAATTCAGAGAAAGCTGGGAATACACAGGCGATGCAGTTGAAAATAATGCAGAGACAACAAGAGTAAGAGAGAATGAAGTGATTAGACTAGTTAAGAGAATAGATCTAGGAAAGTCATCAGGAATACAGAACCTACAAGCCAGAATAATTAAAGATGCTATGCTAGCCATACCAAATGTTATATGTGACTTAATCAATAATTCATTTGAGATGGGTATTTTTCCCATGGCCTGGAAGCAGGCTACAGTGGTACCAATAAACAAGGGTGGAGACAAAGGGGACATGGGCAACTACCAACCCATATCGCTCCTACCTCTGCCAGGCAAGCTGATAGAGAAATTAATGTACAAGCACATCATGAAACATCTAGATAGTGACAAAATACTAAATGACAAACAGGGAGGGTTCAGAAAGGGATTCTCCACAACAAAAACTATATCCAATCTAACAAATGACACACTGAGAGGTATGAATGAAGGTGAACAGACAACTGCCACATTCATAGATTTTAGCAAGGCATTCTATACAGTGAATCATGACATACTGATAAGTGAGAGAAGTCAGAGAACAAAAGTAATGGCAAAACATCAGAAAGTTTACAGGTAACCCGTGGACTCCCTCAAGGTTCAGTATTAGGCCCACTGCTCTTCATCATTTACATCAATGATCTGGAGAAGTCCTTAGAAGTTAGAGGGAATCTAATTCCAACTATATGCTGATGACACCGTGATATACACAAGAAGCAATATCAGAAAAGAGAACAGAGATAAGCTAAATGAGAAACTAGTAGCTTTAGATAATTGGTGTAACTCCAACAAGATTTCCATAAACCACAAAAAGTCGAAGGTTCTAGTGTTTGTCAGTGGGAAAATCAACTATGCCAATTATCAGACCAACTACAGATATCTAGGGATGAATCTTGATAGGAAGCTAAACTACAACGATAAAGGAAGTTATCAAGAAGACAAACCACAAAATCTGGATATTAGTGAATACCAGAAAATACCTAACTACAAATATAGCTATGAAAATCTATAAAGGTATAATACTATCATACTTCGACTATGGTAATGTAATATATATGGAGGGTAACAAAAATATGTTGGATAAACTACAAAGACTACAAAATAGAGCACTTAAGATATGTCTGAAAGTGGCACATAGACACACAACTGATGATCTCCATAGGAAAGCAAGAGTCAACACACTAAATGACAGGAGAAAAGCACATTTCAAAATAGCAGCCTTCAGGGAGACAAGGAAGCCTGAGTGGGTGCAGGTAACAAAAAAGGCAACAAGAGGTAGTGATGGCCCCAAACTGATAATAAACAGAGCCAAAAACAGATCATATGAGAGGAGTACATGAAGGCATGGACGGGCGTATGTAGATATCCTAGTACAGTGGATGGGTGTGTGTAGATATCCTAATACAGTGGATGGGTCTGTGTAGATATCCTAATACAGTGGACAATTCGCGTGTGTAGATATCCTAATACAGTGGATGGGTGTGTAGATATCCTAATACAGTGGACAATTCGCGTGTGTAGATATCCTAATACAGTGGATGGGTCTGTGTAGATATCCTAATACAGTGGACAATTCGCGCGTGTAGATATCCTAATACAGTGGATGGGTGTGTAGATATCCTAGTACAGTGGATGGGTGGGTGTAGATATGTTAGTGCAGTGGATGGGTGTGTGTAGATATCCTAGTACAGTGGATCGGTGTGTGTAGATATCCTACCTAGTACAGTGGATGGGTGTGTGTAGATATCCTAGTACAGTGGATGGATGTGTGTAGATATCCTAGTACAGTGGATGGGTGTGTGTAGATATCCTAGTACAGTGGATGGGTGTGTGTAGATATCCTAGTACAGTGGATCGGTGTGTGTAGATATCCTACCTAGTACAGTGGATGGGTGTGTGTAGATATCCTAGTACAGTGGATGGATGTGTGTAGATATGCTAGTACAGTGGATGGGTGTGTGTAGATATCCTAGTACAGTGGATGGGTGTGTGTAGATATCCTAGTACAGTGGATGGGTGTGTGTAGATATCCTACCTAGTACAGTGGATGGGTGTGTGTAGATATCCTAGTACAGTGGGTGGATGTGTGTAGATATCCTAGTACAGTGGATGGGTGTGTGTAGATATCCTAGTGCCGTGGATGGGTGTGTGTAGATATCCTAGTACAGTGGACGGGTGTGTGTAGATATCCTAGTGCAGTGGATGGGTGGGTGTAGATATGTTAGTGCAGTGGATGGGTGTGTGTAGATATCCTAGTACAGCGGATGGATGTGTGTAGATATCCTAGTACAGTGGACAGGTCTGTGTAGATATCCTACCTAGTACAGTGGATGGGTGTGTGTAGATATCCTAGTATAGTGGATGGGTGTGTGTAGGTATCCTAGTACAGCGGATGGGTGTGTGTAGATATCCTAGTCCAGGGGACGGGTCTGTGTAGATATCCTAGTACAGTGGACGGGTGTGTGTAGATATCCTAGTACAGTGGATGGGTGTGTGTAGATATCCTAGTACAGCGGATGGATGTGGGTAGATATTCTACCTAGTACAGTGGACGGGTGTGTGTAGATATCTTAGTACAGTGGACGGGTGTGTGTAGATATCCTAGTACAGTGGATGGGTGTGTGTAGATATCCTAGTACAGTGGACGGGTGTGTGTAGATATCCTAGTACAGTGGATGGGTGTGTGTAGATACTCTAGTGCAGTGGATGGGTGAATGTAGATATCCTAATACAGTGGATGGGTGTGTGTAGATATCCTAGTACAGTGGATGGGTGTGTGTAGATATCCTACCTAGTAGAGTGGACGGGTGTGTGTAGATATTCTAGTACAGTTGACGGGTGTGTGTAGATATCCTAGTACAGTGGATGGGTGGGTGTAGATATCGAAATACAGTGGATGGGTGTGTGTAGATATCCTACCTATTACAGTGGACAGGTCTGTGTAGATATCCTAGTACAGTGGATGGGTGTGTATAGATATCCTACCTAGTACAGTGGACGGGTGTGTGTAGATATCCTAGTACAGTGGATGGATGTGTGTAGATATCCTAGTACAGTGGACGGGTGTGTGTAGATATCCTAATACAGTGGATGGGTGTGTGTAGATATCCTAGTACAGCGGACCGCCTGTGTGTAGATATCCTAATACAGTGGATGTGTTTATGTAGATATCCTAGTACAGTGGATGGGTGTGTGTAGATATCCTAGTACAGTCAATGGGTGTGTGTAGATATCCTAGTACAGTGGATGAGCATGTGTAGATATCCTAGTACAGTGGATGGGTGTGTAGATATCCTAGTACAGTGGATGAGCATGTGTAGATATCCTAGTACAGTGGACAGGAATGTGTAGATATCCTAGTACAGTGGACGGCCGTTTGTAGATATCCTAGTACAGTGGACGGGTGTGTGTAGATATCCTAATACAGTCAATGAGTGTGTGTAGATATCCTAGTACAGTGGATGGGCGTGTGTAGATATCCTAGTAAAGTGGATGGTCGTGTGTAGATATCCTAGTAAAGTGGATGGGCGTGTGTAGATATCCTAGTACAGTGGACGGGTGTGTGTAAATATCCTAATACAGTCGATGGGTGTGTGTAGATATCCTAGTACAGTGGACGGGTGTGTGTAGAGCTCCCTGCTCTTATTTAAATTT
Source organism: Branchipolynoe longqiensis (assembly GCA_030323885.1). Lineage (NCBI taxonomy): Eukaryota > Metazoa > Annelida > Polychaeta > Phyllodocida > Polynoidae > Branchipolynoe > Branchipolynoe longqiensis. The sequence goes on from CM059198.1 coordinate 41,149,671, forward strand.
AGTAATTTTGTCAGATTCATTGGTTCTTGTTTGCAGAGACGAGCGTAGTTTTAACCAAACGTTACGGGACCAACAAGACGAGGCTTACCAGGAGTCGTTGAAAGCAGACCAAGAGAAGGTAATGTGCTGCACATGCACAAATATGTAATGCAGTGTCCACCTTTACACCTATGATAGTTTAACCGCATTAAGTCAGAGTGTATTGAAGCTCGTCTGACAGTTAACTCTTACATCTTTCAACTTTGAATTCAAATGTCACCTCATAATCGTGTCTAAATATAAGTATGCTGACATTCCCCACCTTGCCTCCCGTGGATACCTTGTCGTTATTTCTGACCCATCTCCTCGGGTGTTGCCCTGATAACAGTGTTCTATATTAGCAAACGTTATAAACCTGACAAACCTGGTAATAGGGGGCAGTACTGGTTTATTTTTCAAAGAAATGAAACTTTGAAGCACATACTCAAAACACTGAACAATTGTAAGATGTCTCCTGGTTCAACCATGTCCTTTCTTATGCAGGAACGCAGGCGCAGAGAAGAAAAAGAGAAGGTCCAGCGTCAAGAGAAAGAGAACATCGATAAGGAACAACGGGAAAAAGAACGAACGGAGGTAAGTGTGATATTCAGGGTCTATCTTGTCATATGGTGAGTGTGATATTCAGGGACATCTTGTCATATGGTAAATGTGATATTCATGGACATCTTGCCATATGGTAAGTGTGATATTCAGGGACATCTTGTCATATGGTAAATATGATATTCAGTGACATCTTGCCATATGGTAAATGTGATATTCAGGGACATCTTGCCATATGGTAAATATGATATTCAGGGATATCTTGTCATATGGTAAATGTGATATTCATGGACATCTTGCCATATGGTAAGTGTGATATTCAGGGACATCTTGTCATATGGTAAATATGATATTCAGTGACATCTTGCCATATGGTAAATGTGATATTCAGGGACATCTTGCCATATGGTAAATGTGATATTCAGGGACATCTTGCCATATGGTAAATGTGATATTCAGGGATATCTTGTCATATGGTAAATGTGATATTCAGGTTAGTATCCACCTCACTGGTCAGTGATGTCCGCAGCTGCCCGGGTCCCCGCTCAGCAGCCAAGTGTGGGGACCAGCTTGGTTCTGTGCCCATGCCCGGCTTGGCTTTGCTCATGCCGCAAAGCTGTATCAGATTGTGCTTCACTGTTCATTGCAGGAAGTTGCTCAGCAAAAGGAGTTGATCCGGGATGCAATGGTGGCTGAGCCGCTACCGGATGAGCTGAACACAATTCGCATTGTCCTGATCCTACCGAACGGCATCCGACTCGAGCGACGCTTCCTCCGCAATCATTCGCTACAAGTGAGTTCAAAGCAGAGATATTTTAATGCTGCAGTCGGATAAAGGCATCAACATTTCCAAACCAAAGCAGTCACGTAGATTTGATCCTACAAATCCAACTTAAATACTTGGGCAGTCATTCAATATATATTTATGCCTAGAAGTAATACTAAGTCAATTGAATAGAACTTGTGACTGTTGAAGCCTATGGTATCCAACATTTCAGCCTAATCTATTTATGTAAAAGATATTACATCTTACTGCAGAAGTTCAAAACCATCAGACTGCCACTTTGAAGCTGCATAGTCCGATGAAGCATCAACTTTCTAAGCCCAAAACAATTATCTATAATTGATTCTACATAGTTTACTTAGATATTAAGCATTCGTTGCCACATACATGGGAGAACTTAGGCAATTTAATAGAACCTGTTACTGTTAAGGCTGATGGTGTCAGAGTTTTGGCATGCTTGCCAAAACTAATTTGACATATCTGCCATCACAAATATCTCAACATAGCCATTTAAAATAAAAGTTACTTCAAACTAAATTAATGTAGATTATAACAATCAATTTAATATATTTATCTCAGAAAAATTACAGAAACTCAAAAGCATCAAACTATGCAACTGGCCCTAACGCCCCACCTGGTTTCCAACGGGACCGGGCTATGGCAGGCATTCCAAGATGTAGTGAAAATTACTGTGCAATAACGATTCTCTCGCTGAACATTTTTGTTATTTTCAGTTGGATTTTTAATATAATCTTGTACCTCATAGAAATCATCCATAGATTAGCTTTTAATGGAAACTTGTAGGATCGCTATCATACTTTTGTAAATTTAATATTGTTATAAAACTAAGTGCAGTGCTACTTTAAAGTTTTCTTATTTGTGAATGATGAAGAGTAAGATATGTTGAAAAAACTTTAAAAAAATGAGATAAATATTAAATCTGTGCTGACATTTAAAGTTGTTTTGGGGTATTTATTTGGTTCAAATGAAGATTTTCGTTTCATGCTTCTTTCTATTTTTAGAAGAAAACCCCAATTAACCCCAAACAATGTGCATCTTTAATATAATAAATATTAATTCCCCCCTTCTTTCTGGATTTTCATTCCTTTTATTCTTTTTTTGTCTGGACTACTTTTATGCGAAGCTGTAGTAAACAACTATTAAAATGAGACAAAACTGAAGTAAGCTTGTTACTAAGACGACATAGTCGGGTTTACAGTCGTCTGTTTAATTGTTATGTACTTAAAGTAATTCTGCGCTTCTGGTGAAGGTTGGTTGTGAGTGACGTGGACCTTATGGAATGCCTGTCTCAACGCATGTTGTAGAAGCTATTTACGCAGTTGTGATTTCTGCCTGCCTGCCCGGTGCGACACTTCACCTGTAGCTAACACTCAGTTCTCACTTCTCACTTGCAGGATCTATACAACTATGTTTTCGTACACGAAGCTGCGCCAGACGACTTCCAAATCATAACGAATTTCCCGCGCAAAGTGCTACCTTGCAAAGCAACAGCCGACATCCCCAAACCGCCCACCTTTGAGGAAGTTGGGCTCGGCAAGTCCGAAATGCTGTTTGTGCATGACAACCAGGCGTGAGGGCGCCGGCACCGAGCTGACTTTGTGAACAGTTGCCGCGAGACGGTACTTATGGCGCCTGGTGCCCGCCTTGTGGTATGCATGTACCGGCCGACACCGCCAGAGGTGCTGTGGGCATCATGAGTCAAGTGCTGTGATTGGCTAATGCGTGAAGCCGAGTGCAGTAACGGCGCATCCCATTGGTTGGTGCTGATGAACTGACCCGTGGAGGTTCGCTGGAGCAGGCGGTTGCACCAGTCCTTTGGGGCCCGGTTTGTAGAGGCGTGTTTCCCCAACACATGGCCGCTTTTAGACAAACAAAATGCTCCGCAACATTTCATTCCATAATTTTACAGAACCATCGAGGAAGCTCCCTTGTTATCGGACGGATGTGATTTCTGAACACCTGGACTCAGTGAATGCCTTTTTAGCCCCATAGGAAACTTTGCTGTTCAAAGATTGTATATTCTCTTGACTAACTAATTTATGCCAGAATCCTGCATGGCCAGTTTGACATGGGTGCCGGGTAACCCAGGGTGCTCGGCGTCTGTCGCGTGCGGCTGAGCTCGGCCTCTGTCCGGGCAGTGGTGCTCGGCCTCTGTCCGTGTGGCGATGTTCGTCTTCTATCCGGGCGGCGGTGCTCGGCCTCTGTCCGTGTGGCGGTGCTTGGCCTCTGTCTGCGGCGGTGCTCGGCCTCTGTCCGTGTGGCGGTGTTCGGCCTCTGACCGTGTGGTGGTGCTCGGCCTCTGTCCGTGGGGCGTTGCTCGGCCTCTGTCCGTGTGGCAATGTTCGGCCTCTGTCTGTGCGGTGGTGCTCGGCCTCTGTCCGTGTGGTGGTGCTCGGCCTCTGTCCGTGCGGCGGTGCTCGGCCTTTGTCCGTGTGGCGGTGCTTGGCCTCTATCCGTGTGGCAATGCTCGGCCTCTGTCTGTGCGGTGGTGGTCGGCCTCTGTCCGTGTGATGGTGCTCGGACTCTGTCCGTGTGGCGGTGCTCGGCCTCTGTCCGTGCGGCGGTGCTCGGCCTCTGTCCATGTGGTGATGCTCAGCCTCTGTCCGTGTGGTGGTGGTCGGCATCTGTCCTTGCGGCGGTGCTCAGCCTCTGTCCATGTGGCGGTGCTCGGACCTGTGGTCAGCCCCTGGAATGCTGCTTGCAAGTCTCCTACTTGTTCACGGTTCCTATCACAAAGGCTATGAAGATAATTGGAACAAGAAGTGTATGATTGTTACTGATTGAATATTTAACTTGTTTCCTTTTCCCTCTTTCTTTCTATATCTATGCGGTGTCTTTTCTGTCCATGTTCTGTGGACTTTGGCTCGAAGTGAGTGCAGGCTGACCATGAGAGTTTGTCCGCCGTCGGCCCAATGCCTGTACATTTTTGGGAGGCGCTGTAAGTTGTTATTTAGGTTATGTAGTGTGTAGAGTTTTCATTTCAGGTGCTTTTGGTTATGTGTAATGTATGTAAAGCGACGATTTGAGTAAATGAGCTTGTTAAATTTGGTTGTGTGCTAGAATCGGTACCTAGCACTATCTAGTGATTTGTGCTCATGCGCTAAGATGTCTGAAGGGGAGAGTCTGGGTGCATATGTTCTTTTTTTAATTAAACAAAAAAAAGTTGGTCTAAAACTAGAATTTCGGCACCGTTTTGATGCTCTATTTGAATACACTAATTCCATTTAGATCGATTTGGTCTTCTGATCAAATAAAATGAAAAGAAGTTTCCCATCACATGAGCTTCCTTCAAATGTTAATTTCAAAGAAAATGTTTCAATTTTTGCTTGATTTCATTTATAATAAGTCACTTCCACAATAGTGAAATTGGGAAAGGCATCACCCTGAGGCATTGGTTGTTAAATATTTAGCAATTAAATTAGTTTTACCCCCCTAAAAAAAAAAAAATAGAGACGGGTATGGTATATATGTCAGGTCGTCTGATCCATTAAGAAATTAGATGAGAGTAAATACAGGAATGGTGCGTTGGACTCCTGGCTGAGAGTGTTGTTGAAACAAGGGACGCCCGGACTGTGTTGTGGTTTATTTGAATTAGGTTAGTAAAAATCCTGCCACGGTAGTTCAATTCTTGAAAATAGACGAGCCTGCAGAATGACTAGTGACAGATATGCGATCCCATTTTTCTCATTCTTATGTATTAACAAGTATTTATTCATGATAATGTCATTACTACCAGGTATTCCAGTGTCATTAAACGAGGCGTGCTGTGTGTCGGATGCAGGGAGGGCCTGGTGCCACCACCCTGCAACACAGCCTCCCTTGGCGACAGGTGCCGCGCTTTTAGCGACTTGGCTTTATTAAAGTTGCTTAGTCCGATGAAAGTATAACATTTTCAAAACGAAAACACTGACCTAGATTTAAGTCTAACTATATCTAACGTAGATACTGATGCCCTTATTAGGCGTATTTTGCCACATAGAAGGGAACACCAAATCTGTTTACTAGAACCTGTTATTGCAGAAGACTTTTTGCGTGCTTGCCAAAAGTAATTTGGCATGTTTGCATTTCAAATAACCTCAAAAGTTGGCCATTTAAAATAAAAGTTACTTCAAACTAAAGTAAGGTAGATTATAATGATCAACATCATATATCTATCTCAGAAAATGGCAAAGACAATCGGACTATGCAAGTTTAAAAAAGGCGGTTAGAATTGACGACATACGTGCCAAGAAGACGCTGGGGGTCGGTTAGAGGTGGGTGGGGTGGGCGGCCTGCGGTGTGGGCGGTGGGTTGGCTGATTGTGGCGTTTCTGACTGATCGCTTGGTCCGTGACTACAGAAGCCACTGCAGCCAGTCTGCAGTGTTTTGGTAAAAAGTAAACTTAGACTTCACATTTCAGTGTGCAGCCTCTGTAATGATCTATTTAAGTTTTGTTTATATCGACCAACGCTCACCCTGATTGTTCTAAAATATTAGTTTTGGGTCATTTCTATTATAAATTATGTTGCTATGGTTACCGTTGGCAAGCAGCTAAGTTATTTAGTGGCGAGAGGTAAGAAAAGAACACAATCAAGACTAGTGGATTCACAAGACCTTTGTAAGTGGTTGTAATCGTGTTGTAACTGCGTGCTTTGCAGCAAACGGACAACAAAGCACGAAGAATTTGACAATTTTGGAAATATTTCTGGTATGCACACCTGTTATGTTAAAGAATGTCTGTGCCAACTAACCATTACGAACTAATTTTTATTATATTTTACCTCATACAATGTGGAACTCGCAGTTCTAATTACAGATATAACTTTTCATCTGAAATCTTTGAGATTCCAACAGTTGATAAATGAGGATGGGTGCACACAATTTTAAATATATATGTATATATCTAATTTTTAAGTTGCAAATGCTATTGGCATATTGACGGGCCGTTTTGTTCGTTGATAATGTGGGCACGAACTTGTTTGATGTACGCCATTTAGCTTTGGCCTCTCTTGGTGGGGCCTTCCAGGGGGCCCTCTCCAGGTGGGCCTCTCCAGGTGGGACCTTCCAGCGGGGCCTCTCCAGACAAGCCTCTCGTGGCTAACCCTCAGCAGCCTTCTGTGAGGCGGTACGTGCTCAGCGGCCAGTTCCAATCTGTTATTTCTATTTTACTTTGTTTATATCCTGCACACAAGTCTCTGTTCCGTTCTTGTTCTTAGTGTTTTCAGAAGAGAAACCGGCCCCACTGGCACGACGCCACTTCACGGCTCTGACCAGTGGATAATAAATCATTATTTCAAACGATGTGTTTGAATTGTGCATTAAACTAACCCTAACAACCTCTCAGGTCGACTGGCTCAGTGCCAAAAGCAGTATAGAGCAGTGATGACATGTCCGCCATTTGAAGCATTTCCACATTTTTTATCGTCACTTTCTGATAATTATAAAGTGTTTGGACAATTTCATAATTTCTTACATTCTCCATATCTTACTTAGTTATCACAAAATGCCAAGACAGAATGTATTTATAAAGAGCGCCTAGTGTTAATGAAGCCGTCAATATCATTACTTCTACCACCAAAGGCTACATTGTTTCTAATTTGTGGAAATATAAATTGATGCCAATATGACTTTTGTAAACTAGTGGTGTACTCTGCACTCTCCATGGGATGCCACATTCAGTCAAAATGATGTCAGTAACCTGCAAAAGTACTAGTGAAAGATTGTGTCGCCTAATAGTTAGGTTTATAAATCAAGACTGGTGAAATATTTAACCTTAATTCTTGTTTGTTTAAATTTTAATTTCAAAACTTTATTCAACAATAATGCCATCAGAAGCCCCTTTTCGGTGTTACAAAAGCAGGAGTTACTGATCTGGGCCCTTTATTCAGCAGTGTTGCTTACGGAGCAGTCGGCCTGCAGCTTCACACTTCTCACAATGCCCCATTCCACACTTGGTAATGATAGCTTCCGGGTTTTCTCAACCATAATGAAAGGCAAGTTGGGTCCATGCTTTGATTAAATGTATCTCTTAGAACCCCATATAAATGCGTATATATTAATTTAACAGCCATAGGAGACGCCACGGAACACCGCCACACCAAATTAAGTTATATGAGCTTTTGGAGGAATAAAGATCACATCCTTTTACCAAATAAAATAACCCGATTTTTGGAAAAAGTGCCAACAAATATTAAAGCTGCAGTCTAAGGAGAACAAACACTCAGATTTGTTGCATAGATGAAAATACTAAATCAATTTAATAGGACTTATTACGCAGGGATGAAAGATCTCAGCGATTTCGCGGATTTCCGGGATTTTTCCTGTAGCTATAAGTGTATACTAATAAGTTGTGCCGGTCCTGATATGACCTTAGATGTTGCCAGGATGTAAAACTCCAACAACCAACCAACCAACCAACCAATACGTTATTTCACGCTGCAGCACCATCAACGTATACTAATATGTGGTGCAAACGCCGCAGCACTAACAGTGTATACTTCTAATGCCTTCACAGTGCAGCACTATCAGCGTGTACTACTAATACGTGCTTCTCATGCCGCAGCACTAGCAGCGTATACTACTAATACGTGCTTCAAATGGCGCAGCACTATCAGTGTATACCAATATGTATGAAACCCGACTTCCGGGAATTTTCAGTGATTCCCTAACAATGCTAAGTCTAAGGGAGAATATCAGCATTTCCGCTTTTTTTCCCTGAGACAACTTTCATCCCATTTACTGCTTAATCCAGTGTGTCCAGCATTTCGGTGTGCACACCCAAAATAAGTTTGCCTGTTTTCCCTTCAAATATCTACCAAAATAGGTAATTTATAATTAAAGAAATAGATTACATTGATCACAACCTAGTATATTTATCTAAAAGAAAGTATATGGCAGAAAGCTAAAACCATGGGGCTGCAACAGAGCTATTGGAAGCTAACAGTATCATAATCAATATATATGCTGTTTTATGTTCTAAACACTCACATTTCAGTCATTTTCAATACTCTTTATGCGGTACATGATGCATGACGGCATAAATAACTGCAATGTTAATAAACAGAAGGATGGCTCCAAAAGCTGTGCGCTGAGCACAGTGTACTGTTCAGATGCTATATTAAGCACGAAAACCAGATTATGTCCATGTATTCATTGTAATTTAAGGTTTAAAGAAAACAAGAATTTGTCTAGAAATTAGGATTTTTGGGGTGAATAATTTCTGTGATACATCTCATGACAGCCAATTCACAAAATATTGATTATTTTGTATGATCCATTAAACCATGTTTTATGGTATCAATGATGAGGTGGTATTTTTTTTCATATTACATTTTAAAATTAAATATATGCAAGTTCTGAACCAAAAAACGAACCAGCCGAGACGACATTTTCAGAAGTCAATTCAGGAAAGAAGTTATCATTATAAGACCTAAATACCGCAATTTCGGTAGGGTCGACGATGCGTGATCACCTAATAAAATTGGGTCATTTTGTATCTTCAGAATTGTGCATGCTTTGATAAATAGAAACCTACATTTGGTTACTTTTCTAATCAACAATTTACAATGTAATAAGCAATCTTAAAGGATTGCTTATTTAAAAAGGCCATATCCTAATATTTCGTAATGAGGGGAAGGACCGCATAGAAGAAGGACTAAGTAAACAACAAAAATGTCAATTTGTAACATCATTTTCATAGTGGGGAATTTCCTTGAAATCATACATGTCGATAAGGATATCAACATGACCTGCAGTGTACCTTCTGATAAGTGCAGGGTAATCAATGTCAAGTATTGTCTTGGGCAATATCTGGGGTATTACAATTATGTGCTTTGGGGCAGTTACTTCTGAAAATATACATTATGGTTTTGATCAGTTACTGTGGATGCGTTTTGAATATAACTGAAAGGAATGGAATGTATTATAAGCCTTACTCCCCGAGAGATCTAAATTAATTACTCTTGTCTCTAGGAAATCCACAAAATATGAAACCATACGTGTGCGTTTTGCATAGGCTATGCATACCATTAGCTCCCCATATCTACCACGTGCTTACTGTTGCAACTTAAACTGCCAGATTGATCAAACCTACACACGTGTTTTCTTTATTTGGTTTAAAAAACAAAAATTAAAGCGCTAGGAATAAAATGACAGAATTAGGTGAGAAGACCACACGTAATCTGGCTGAGTCTCCCCTGTTATACTACTTATGTAGTGTGCTCTGGTGGCTCCGGAGTGAACTAACCAGCGTACTAGTCAGCCAGCTCACTTGTTGAGACAAACACAAGTGGGCTCGACATGCAAGACCCCGCCCCCATAAAACGGGGAGGAACTATGTATGCAACTCCATTGTTATATTTGTATATATAAACATTCCTTAAAATTTACAGCTAAGTGTCGACTAACAATTGTATTTGTATATATTAATAGATAGGGACATGGGTTGGGGGGAGGTGGGGGATGGGGGGGGGGGCCAATGCCTGGTATATTTCCATACAAAATATGACTTAATAAATGCAAAGTGTATATCTATATATTTCATGGAAAATTTTTGTTTGATCTTTACAAGCTGGCTATAGCTGAGGTAATCAGGATGGGTACATGTGACCGTGTTCACTCATGGTGACCAGGCCGCAGGCACCATGACCCGATTTCCCACTCAGTAGCTTGATACTGAGCTAACCAGTCATTGCCCTATTCTAGTAATATCGAGCGGCAAGTATTAATTTTGTATATATATTTACACATATATATAACACGGTTTGTAAGTGTGGTGCATTCAGACACATGCGTTAAACCGGCTCAGATCAATGTTTGTTTGTGGTTGTTTTAGGTCTTAGCAACATCTAAGGTCATATCAGGATGGGTACCGACTTGTGACTGTGCACTCATGGCAACTTTATAGTGCTGCCTCACTGGGATACCATACATACAAACATGCATACAAACAGAGACATGCATCCATCCATACACACATACATATATACACACATACATACACATGTATACACATACATACACCCACATATACATACACACATGCATATACACATGTATGCACACATATATACATATGCATACACATACATCCACACATACATCGACACATACATACATGCATACATACACATACATCCACACATACATACATCTACACATACATATATACACACATACATACATCGACACATACATACACATGTATACACACACATACAAACATACATACATGCACACACATACATACAGACATGCATACACATATACATACATACATATAGTTACACACATACATACACATGTATACACACATACACATGTATATACACATGCATACACACATACATGCATACATCCACCCATACATCAACACATACATTCACAATTGGATACATACATGCATACACACATGCATGTATCCACACATACATACATCCACACATACATCCACATGATGATGATTAGGGGTGTTTGTAACTTTACGACGGTGACCGGTTGCAGAACTGCAACATTGGGTAGAGAGGCTCCGATAAATCGGCCCAATGTACATCCACATACCACATATACATCCACAAGTAAATACATACAAACAATATACCTGACAAGAGATGGGAAGAGTAGGACGGTCCAAACATGTGCTCCAACCACTATCAAAAGCAACTACCTGTTAGGAAGCAGTCACTTGCTATCCGGACCGCACTTCATCCACATCTCTCTCTATCTCCTGTCCGCTGGCCTTGCTCCTCCTTGATATGTTCCAGGAGGGGGAGCCCGCTGGCATTTCACTTTCTACTCTTACTCTGTCCGTGTCTTTGGCTTGCCGGCTAGTCACCATAGAGCAAATAGACACGGTGCTTTGACTCAACTCTCCTCATTTCTCTTTCCTATACTCTACACTTTTTTTTTCTCCCAGGCATACTCCTCACCTTGAACAGGGGAGTTGTGTGCTTGGGTGGGGCCCTGTACCTTTACGTTTTCTCTTGCTTTGTTCTCGTTGTTGGAACCACCGCTGCACCCATCTTTACCAGCCCTTCCCCGAAACCCTTGCTACTGTTGACTGGACACAAGTGCTCAACTACCGCCGTACCAAAGAGATTCGGGGCCGCCTCAACGCTTTGCCTTTACAACGTTGTAAAGATGTCCCCAGCTTCTACAACACTGTCTACTGAAGATTGATCTTCAACCAAAGATTGGGCCGATTTATCGGAGCCTCTCTATAAATGTTGCAGTTCTGCAACCAGTAACCGTCGTAAGGTTACAAACCACCCCCCAAGCAAGCAAGGTTTTTTCGATTCTGGGGTTGTTTGTAACCTTACGACGGTTACTGGTTGCAGAACTGCAACATTAATAGAGAGGCTCCGGCAAGGTTTCGATTCTGGGGTTGTTTGTAACCGTACGACAGTTACTGGTTACAGAACTGCAACATTAATAGAGAGGCTCCGATAAATCGCCCCAATCTTTGGGTGGGGAGTGTTGTAGAAGCTGGGGACATCTTTACAACGTTGTAACGGCGAGGCGTTGGGGCGGCAGCGAATCTCTTCGGTCCGGTGGTAGTTGAGCTGCAGATGTAGTTGAGCACTTGTATCCAGCAGACAGCAGCAAGGGGTTCGAGGAAGGCGGGCAAAGATGGGCGCAGTGGTGGTTCCAGCAACGAGAACAAGACAGAGAAATCGTAAAGGTGAAGGGCCCCACCCAAGAACACAACTACCCTGGTCAGGGGAAGAAGTATGCCTGGGAGAAATTGAAAGGGCAGAGTCTAGGAAAGAGAAATGAGGAGAGCCGAGTCAAAGGACCGCGTCTATTTGCTCCACGGTGACCGACCAGCGCGCCATAGACACGGACAGAGTAAGAGTAGAAAGTGAAATACCGGCGGGCTCCCCTTCCTGGAACTCTTTTCAGACATACCGGCAAGGAAGCAGTCTCCATATGATGTATGAAAAAATGGGACGGTCCAAACATGTAGGACGGTCCAAACATGTGTTCTAACCACTATGAAAGCAACTACCTGTTAGGAAGCAGTCTCCATCCATGTGCTTAATTCGCCCCAACTAAACCAATTACATTCACACATGCCACTTAGGCCGACTCAAGCTAGTTCGCCTCATCTAAACTACCTCGCTATGCGGTTTACTTGAGGCAAACTAGTTGAGTCGACTCGAGAAGGGTCCACAGCCAGGAAAGGAGGAAAATTGGGTGACCACTGTCCCATATCGAGCATACCCTTGCAGGATGAGTTTCCGATTCTTTAAGTACTGATATTGTGTGATTTAAACAATGCTTGATGTAGATAAATTTCAAATATACTTCAAACACTTAAATCTGTGCAAAAGATACATAAATGTGTGACAATGTCTGAACAAGAAACTACTAGAAAAATCATGGATGACCTTTCCATAATTTAAGCCAATCAGAGCTGTCCTTTTCTATTGCAAATGGCGGCCCCCTATGGGGGCTGCCATTTGCAATAAAAAAGAATGGCTCTGATTGGCTGACACTGAGAGCTGTTCTCAGCCAATCAGAGCTGTTTCTTTTATTGCAAATGGTGGCCACCATAGGGGGCAGCCATTTGCAATCGAAAAGAACAGCTCTGATTGGCTGACACTGAGTTCTCGCGAAAACGAGAAGAGGAAAGTCCATTTCCGGCAAGCTCAAACGGGCTCAGACAAGTTCAACCATGGGTGGTTGTCCCTCACTTTTCAGTGCTGAATATGCTTATGGTCGACTCAGCCCTAATTCGCCTCAGAGGACCGTTCACACGCACGATCTGAGTGGACTTAGATGAGGCAAACTACTTGAGGTGACTTAAGGCCCGTGTGTGAACGGGGCATAGTTCCACCAAAAGAGCCTTACCTGAATTCCTTCACAAACAAACCTAATCGGACGGGGACAGTTGGTGATAATGGCGCGTATAAAGGACAAACAAACTGTTTGTTAAGTACTCTCCGTGTACAATTGGTGCAAGATCATGGTAGTCACGAAAACCATTCAAATTAAGCTTAAACCCGTTACCAGAACGCCCACAGAGCCCCGCGACTGTCATGTGATCAGGAACACTGAAGCGTACAATCGTGGATGATGTAATCCCGCCTCTGCACCCTGCACGACGAGCAACTCAATGGTTAAAGGATAAGCAATAGCAGCCTCCTCCATTAACTCATTTTTTTTCAAAGTTTTCCGTATGAATTAAGATACACATTTTACATAGTAAAATTGATATTAGATGCATAACCAGTTACATTCGAGAAAACAATATAATACCTTTCCCCAAGAACAAGGAATACAAACCTCCAATATGTGTAACCTGTCCAAAATTTCTGTATGTGTGTACATGTGAAATTATTCCCTGAATACACTGACCTCTTTAATACATCACTTCCGCTGCACAAACATGTTCTTAATGAGCGGATGGAGAGTACGTGAGGAGGGGTACTGGAGTTTTCACTCCACATGCCCTTTTTAAAGTTACTTCAATACTGGGATTTTCAGCTAAATAAGGAGTTGCGCCTTCCGAACTATCAAAGTATGACATGGTTGTGTTAACCTTTGGTAATGAAATACAAAAAAAAATTAATAGCAAATTGCAAACATTATGCAATGTCCATGTTGTATTGCTGATGCACTGCTGGGTACCTACGGGTAGCCCAGCCACCCGATAGAGGCGACGCACTACAATAAAAAGACATGATTTTACATATGGATGGGTGTGGCGTGTGAGTTCAAACTGGTCGAGGCTAAAGGCTGGCGCCCATTTGAAAGCAATGCTCACCGGCAGTGAGTATGAATATGATGCTTACAAGTATGTACAATCACATCTTTCACTTTGTGTTTCACATGTACAGAACTATTTGCTATTTGGATCATTCGGGTTACTTCATATGGCACTCATGTCGTTCGGCTGAAGGCTGTGTCAGTGCGCATGTGCAGTGTGCGGACAGCCCGCCGGGGGGCGCTGCACTCACCGGGCGTCCATGCCCATTGAGGCGTACACGTGACCCGGACAGTCCTCAATTAGCACCTGCTGCTCGTTCTGCAGCTGCCCCGACTCTGTCACAGGACTGCTGTCGTCACTTCGCGTCACCCGGCAGCAGACCTGCAGCAGGAGCCGCAGCCGGTAGAGCCCGTAGAGCAGCGAGTGCATCATGACGGCTAGCAGCAGCTCGAGCCCGACGGAGAAGAGCGCCTCGCCGGGCCGCCGCCACGACAGGTTCGGGTAGATGGCCTCGGTGCCCAAGCCCCGGCCGCCGACCACGTAGTACAGGACGGAGAAGCTGACGTACAGCACACCGGCACCCAACAGGTACACGACGTGCAGCAGGCGCACAGGCACGGCATCGAGCAGCACGCTGAGCAGCACGAGCCCCGAGTTGAGTGAGTGCTTCACCCTGCTGGCCGGCGTCGTGAACACCTCTGGAACATGCACGCCACAGTGAGATGGAGCCTGAGTGTGGAGCTTAGCGGCCGGACCCACCCAAAACCCGCCCCGAACCCACACCAAGCACACACCAAACCCACCCCGAACTTACACCAAGCACACACAAAACCCACCCCGAACTTACACCAAGCACACACAAAACCCACCCCGAACTTACACCAAGCACACACAAAACCCGCCTCAAACTTACACCAAGCACGCACAAAACCCACCCCGAACTTACACCAAGCACACACAAAACCCACCCAGATCTTAGACCAAGCACACACAAAACCCGCCCCGAACTTACACCAAATACACACAAAACCTGCCCTGAACTTACACCAAGCACACACAAAACCTGCCCTGAACTTACACCAAGCACACACAAAACCCGGCCCGAACTTACATCAAGCACACACAAAACCTGCCCTGAACTTACACCAAGCACACACAAAACCTGCCCTGAACTTACACCAAGCACACACAAAACCCACCCAGATCTTAGACCAAGCACACACAAAACCCGCCCCGAACTTACACCAAATACACACAAAACCTGCCCTGAACTTACACCAAGCACACACAAAACCTGCCCTGAACTTACACCAAGCACACACAAAACCCGGCCCGAACTTACATCAAGCACACACAAAACCTGCCCTGAACTTACACCAAGCACACACAAAACCTGCCCTGAACTTACACCAAGCACACACAAAACCCGCCCTGAACTTACACCAAGCACACACAAAACCCGCCTAGAACTTACACCAAGCACACACAAAACCTGGCCCGAACTTACATCAAGCACACACAAAACCAGCCCCGAACCCACACCAAGCACACACAAAACCCGCCCCAAACTTACACCAAGCACACACAAACCTCGTTCCGAACTTACACAATGCACATACAAAACCTGCCTCAAACTTACACCAAGCACACACCAAACCCACCCCAAACTTACACCAAGCACACACAAAACCTGCCCCAAACTTACACCAAGCACACAAAACCCACCACAAACTTACACCAAGCACACAAAACCCACACCGAACTGACACCAAGCACACACAAACCTCGTTTTAACCTACACAATACACATACAAAACCAACCCTGAACCCACATAAAGCACACACCAAGCACACACCAAACACACGCCAAATACAAACCACACACACAAAAAACACCCCAAACTTACACAAAACACATACAAAATACACACAAAGCAACCCCCCTCCCCCCCCCCCAAAAAAAAACATACACAAAATACACCAAAAACTTACTCAAAAAGCCACTCCGCAAAGCACTCCCTTCTATTCCCACAATCTTCTGGAAGCTGCTTGTAGGCTACTGTCGGGTCCGACAGTAGTATACAGGGATGAAAGATCTCCGCGATTTCCCGGATTTCTCCTGTAGCTATAAGTGTATTGCGCCTGTCCTGATATGACCTTAGATGTTGCCAGGATGTAAAACTCCAACAACCAACCAACCAATACCTTATTTCATGCTGCAGCACCATCAGCGGATACTAATATGTGGTGCAAATGCCGCAGCACTAGCAGCCTATACTACTAATGCCTTCAAATGCCGCAGCAGGGTCAGCGTATACCAATATGTGGTGCAAACGCCGCAGCACTAGCAGTGTATACTACTAATACATGCTTCTAATGCTGCAGCACTATCAGCGTATACCAATATGTGGTGTAAACGCCGCAGCACAGCAGCGTATACTACTAATACATGCTTCAAACGGTGCAGCACTATCAGCGTATACCAATATGTATGAAATCCGACTTCCAGGAATTTTCAGCGATTCCCTGACAATGCTAAGCCTATGGGAGACCACTTTCATCCCTGAGTATAGAGAGGACCGATATAGGTCCATCTTATGTAATCATTCTGCGTCGGACCTCTGACCTTAAATGAACTCTCTGATGTGAGACAATGACCTTAAATGACCCTTGCAGTTGCTTGCCGGATGGCCATCTGTTTTTGGTTGAACTCATTTGACCTTTTTGACTGGATTGATGACGTCACCATTCTACCTTGCAGGATGGACATTTGACCTTCGCTTGCAGGATTGACATCTGTTTTTGGTTGAACTCATTTGATAAACTTGATAGTATTCCTTACTTTTGACTAGCACATCTTCCTAATCAGTGAAGAATATCACCTACACCACCATCACTTCAAGCAATTATTCAATATGAATGAATAATAATATATGAAAGATTACAATGGACAAGCAGCAGGTATGTGTACTCAGTATTTATTTTTATATATATAAAAATATATATATTTTCCCAATTGTTATCAGATTCAATAGAAATAATATTATTAATAATAATTTTTTAAATGAATGATCGAATGAGTGATTATCCTTTCCTTTTCTCTTTCTCTCTCTTTCTCTCTCTCTCTCTCTGTTTCCGTTTTCTTTCTTCCTTCCTTCCTTCCATTCAAGCTGAAAATAGAAGAAAATCAATTACTATTTGCTATGAAATTGTTATTTATTTTCAGATGCATTCATGCGACACATGCTCGAAGATTTTTACTTCCTCTTCTGGTTTGTGGAAGCATCACTGCAGAGTCTACGCATGCCACGCATCACTACAATCTCATACTTGCAATCGATGTTGGAAGGAATTCCGTTCCTTGCTGGGATGAAGAAGGCATGAGAATAGATGCACTTCCAGAAATCGATCATCACCATCACCATCACGATCACGTTCGAAACCACAATCAGTTGCTGTTGCTGATACTACTACTACTACTATTCCTGCTGATACTTCTACTATTACTAGTTCCAACACTTTCAAGTGTGGAGAATGTGAAATCAGTTTTCCTCACATGAGAAATTGATTGAGACGTATGAAGATACATAGAATTCGATGTTCTCTATGTTTAGAAATTTTGCAGAATAGTAGAATTCTTAATAGACATATGTGAGTACAACATGGGAATAATATTTCTACTCCCTTTGCATCAACATCATCTACTCGGTAATGATACAGATAGTTGTATTGGCTTTTCTTAATGATATAGTCTAGTATCTTTGACACAATTTGACATGTTCCCCTATTCTTCTTGTGAGTGATCGCAGTGAATCTGGCCCTTGCTGTGACAGGGATGAAATTAAAAATAATCAATTAATCCCATCTTGTGAGAGATAGGTTGCATATGCCGTTTTCTGGTAAAGAGATGATGGATGTAGTAAAACCTGAGAGAAGAAAAGAATGCTTTACGATCGTTGCAATGGTTATAATTATTTTAAATGGGAGAATGGTTTCTATTTACTTAGAAATTGTTGTCAAAAACATTGCAAACATGATAAACGAGAAATTGGAATTTTCAAAAAAGAGTATCCCGCTTCCACATCTTACTGTTTGAATTCCAAAACCTATCTATTGATAAATGAGTGTGAGGGTGCGAAATCACAGGAAAAGGTTTCCTATAAATCCATTAACAAAAGATGTTTAATGAAGAATCGCACTTCTGCTGAAAAACTTTATGCAAATGCTTTGTTTCGAAATGAGAGTGGATCAGTTATAAATACAAGTATTAGAGCTCGACATAATGGAGTTTGTACTTATAACGAGCGACGGAAGGGTTCACTTTTTTTTTTATATTAAGAGACATGCAATGCAAAATGGGATAGACACCCTTCCATTGGAAATGATTCAAACACCATGGAAAAACTATAATTCTTTCACCATTCCTCCAACTGGTTGTTTATCTAATGAATTTCCACTAAATCTAGAAAAGTATGGACTTTCCTTTGGATGTTGCTGGTAGTTATTCTATTATGAGATGGACATGTTTCATGGAGATGTTTCTATCGCGATTCGCATTAGCTCTTCAAGTTTTAACACAGCAAAGTTTTTATCTAGGGGAATTTTCCAAAGCAAAAGAAAAAAAGAATGGGCAGAAGTGTGTAAGAAAAAGATGATTGCTATACTTAACATGAAATTACTGAAGATCAGAAGTAGAGTGATTGTGGAGTTGCAATCACTCCCTTCAGGTTGTACTAATATTCATCCTGGTGATCGTTATGATAAAAATTGGACTGCGGGAATTAATATGGGGATGTGTGAAATTTCTAATCCCATAGACATGCTTGGATCTAATTTTATTAGATGTTTCTGGCGAATGTTTAAATCAATCGTAGATTCAGTCGCATATTGATCATCATCACCATGATCAACTTCATCATCACCATCATCATCATCATCTTCAATATTAACTTTATCATCAGCAGCAGCAACAGCACCAATTTCATCATCTATTCCTTACCGCCATCACTAAACTCATGTCTCCCCTGTCATGTGAATAACATCTAACAATTTTTATCTCCATCATCATCATTATCATCAGCATGTCGATTGTTACAATTGAAGATGATGAACAGGCTTTTCAGGGTAGGAAATCTCCAGCTACTATTAGTGTGAGTGGAATCACAGGTAGTGGAAAAACATCATTGATTCATAGGATATTATCCGAACGTCGAACACTATTTGAGATTCCTGTTAATAAAATTCTCTATTGTTATGGAGTTGAACAACCGCTATTTGATCAAATGGATGCAGAGATTACAGATATTGAATTAATGGAGGGTATTCCACCGAAAGAGAAGATTTTTGCTTTTTCTGATTTATCTAAACACAATTTGATTATACTAGATGACTTAAATGAAGATGTGGTGAATAACTTAGGCGCTCAACATCTAGTTAGTAAGTTTAGTCATCATCGAGGATGTTTAGTGATTATGGTTAGTCATAATGTTTATGAACAGGTGAAGCGCTCACAAACCATTTCTCTGAATGTTCAATATATGATTATAATGAATAATTCGAGAGATATGAGGCAAATTCAGCGAGTGGCGTCTCAGACAAATTTGGGGAGATTGCTGTTGGAAAGTTATAAGCATACAATTGAGTCTAAAAAATTGGTTATTTATTGATTTGTCTACACCCACACGATGTGGTGGATATTTCCGCATCTACTCGTTTGTGTTCAAAACTCCATACTAATATATTTTTGGGAGAGGATTTAATTTCCTATTTACCTTAGTGAATAAAATTAAATATGTCTGATTATATGTATGGATGTATGAGTCTGTGTGCGATTGAATGTGAGTGTATGTGTGTGTGTGTTTGATTCGTTTCACATACACACAATCATTCATTCATTCATGAACTGTGCACACACACACACACATTTCAGATACCTATACCTCTGATTCCGATCTTTTTCATTCATTGAGAAGAAAATCTGTTTGCACATACATCATGTCAACACAACGTATTCATCATTGCAAGGAGTTTAGTTTGTTGTTGTTGAAGTCGAGACCTGAGCAGGCTAAAGCTTTAATGGTGACTGTGAGTTGAAAACAGATTGAATGCATTGCTGAGATTGTAGTAGCATTATCAAAATTAAGCATCTCCAAAAATACTAAGCATTTATTGGAAAAGCATAAGAAACTAATTCACAATCTGATTCATCTGAATGAACATGCAAGATTGCATTTGCTTCAGTTACATCATAAAAAACTGTTTTTCATTTCAATTAAGACAAGATTGTTAGGGGTTCTATCATGAGGAAGTATGTAACCATAACATATGATTCCTACCTCCGATATAAGAAGGAGGAGGGGAGTAAAAACAACACCATAGCACCCACTGATCTTATTGATGATGATGCAGTTCATGTTGATGTTGATGAAGATGTTATTGATAAATTTGTTACAAATAAAAAACAACACCAGAAGAAGAAGTCAAGGAAAAAAGATCAACCTTTGAGGACTCCTGACTTGTCTTTTCCTCCTCTACACGCTTCGAATGGCAAGGCGGCATTTTTGACAGCGAAGACGATGACACCATCATCAACATTTCATCATCCTCTTCCTCCCCTCTTCCACCTCCTCCACCTGGAATTCTGAGAACAAGTGGTGAAAAAAAAGGGAAAAAAAGAAGATTATCAATAAGGTTAAGATTAAGAATGCTAGATCACCGATGATCGATTCACTTCCAACAAAATCTTCACCTGCTGCTTCCACTAGACAACAGACTTCACTTGGTGTCACCACTAGACAACAAATGAAGACTGGTGAAAGTTCTTCTCCCATCTTTAACTGAGGAAGAGAAATAATATCTCTATGATACATACTTCAATCCTCAACATCCTGGAAGTTTATCTGGGATCAATTGACTTTATACTGAAGTTAAAAGGGAGAAGAAATTTCAAATATCTCTTCGCAAAATACACGAGTGGTTAGAATCACAAGACAGTTTTTCAACTTTTAAGAAAGCTCCCCGTAGGTATAAACTTCAGCGATTAGTTACATCTGATAAACATTATCAATTTAATGTTGACACCCTCTCCATGTTGCTTTATTAAGATCATAATTCTGGTTATGGATATATTTTAGTTTGCATTGATGTATTTACAAGATACCTAATAACTAGACCATTACTCAATCTTCAAGCTTCTTCTGTTAAAGAGACTTTTGAAAGCATTTTTAAAAGCGATCCCCCTCCTAAAAATATTTGCAGCGATCGAGGATCGGAGTTCATTGCGAAAATGATGCAGCAATATTTTATATCGCTAAACATCAATCATTTCACCTCCCTAAATAGTGAGATTAAGGCACATATGGCTGAACGAGCGATTCAAATAATTTGAGCTCACTTGGCTAGATTATTCAAAGCAACTCATACCTTTAATTGGAGTGATTCACTGCAAGCAATAACAGCAGCCTACAATGATAGTGAGCATAGAGGGATTGGCACTACTCCGCGAAAAGCTTTCTGTGAAAAGGATAATAGTGAACTTTGGCATTATCAGTATCTCAGAAATGATTCAGCAACTATCACAGGAAGAGCGAGTGTTTATAATTTTCAAACCAACGATCGAGTGAAGCTCTCATATTTAAGCTCTCCATTTACATGACATTGTGATGAAAAGTGGACAAAGGAAATTTTCATTGTAACAGAATGTAAAATTAAGCAGGGATTTGACAAATATAAAGTCAAGGCCTGGGATAATTCCCCTATTGAAGGATGGTTCTATCCTGAAGAATTGCAAAAGGTGGGAGTGTCTGATGATACTTTATTTGAGATAGAAACAATTATTTCTGAAACAGTTAAAGAGCATTCTTTGATAAAATGGAAGTCATACGATTCCTCTTACTATAGCTGGTTTTTATCAGGTGAAATTCACAAACTAGGAGTGTAGAATGGATCAATGTGTGTGTGTATGTTATGTGATCCCTCATTTTGATTTTGCTTGCATCATCGTCAAAATGGTGAACTTCTGCCTGAATTCATTAATGGATTTGAAACTTCATTCACATAACACTTGACATGATTTTACAGTCTCAGTCAATCCTCCCATTCATTTGGAACAGGGAGCTGGATGGAGTATATCCCTTCTTCAAATAGACTTTGAAAAAGAAAGTATTCCAGGAAAAATCATTGCAGAGGAAATTGAACAAAAGAAAATTGTTCCTCCATCATCTTCATCATCACCACCAACATCATCATCTCCAACATCATCACCTCCATCTTTATCTTCATTTTTGAAAACATCAAAATATGTGTATGTTTTTTGCAATCTCATTACACGTGTTGCAATAGGAGATTCTCCACAAGGGGTGTTAGCATACAGCTATAAAGGAAGTGATGGGAGTGGAGGATATCATATGACACCATCAGCTCCGTTACATCAACCCATCAATACTCAATACTTGAATTCTATAATGATTTCCATCAGAGACGAACGAGGAGAAATCCCTTTGATAGAAGCAAACGTTACAGTTACAGGCCTTAGTTCCGCTAGGTATAAGCTCTAACAGCTGGGCGCATCATTCTAATGCTAAGCTTATCAGTGCATTCAAAAAACCTAAGAATAGCTTTAAAACTATTTCCAGTTTGAAGGGTGTAAAGGATTCTACACCCAATATAGATATGGTTTCACCAGTTAAGCATGTCTTAGAGCAAACCAAGGAGAAGCAAGAGCGAATAAATCTAACATCAGAAAACGTGCTGGGGGAGATCAATCACAGCACGATTCCCTCTAAGGAGAAAAAGAGTAAAGTTGAGAAAAGAGGAAGTAGGAAGAAGAAGAAGAAGAAGAAGAGAGAAATGCATCGATCTACTATAAGTAGATTGATGCAGGAGCACATGTGTCAGTCTAATGGAGGAATAAAAGGGAGAAGAGGTAAAAGCAGTGAAGAGAAGAAGAAGAATCAAAAGAATCACAAATCTCAATCCCTGCATTATAAGCTTTTCAAACGTAAGAATAAGAAATGAGAGTGATTGAGAGAGATTGAGAGAGAGAGAGTGTGAATGATCACAATTTCATTCATACAATTATAAAAATGCAGCAGGAATATCTCCTCCAGGATGCGGTTGAGGGATATACCGAGAGACTGGATATTTTCTCCAAACCCTATATGAATGCTGGCATCTTGTACTCAGATTATGTTCAGATTCATTCTACCTCCGCCATTTCCAATGAGGGATCGATTCTATTCAAAGTAGATGGAACGAATGGTGGACATCTCAATACAAGGAATATACAGAAGATGATTTCAATGAAAATTGTTAAATCGGACAACTCCCCAGTGACGGTTGCTGATGATGTTACCATAAACAAATCAACCGCTGTATAGCATTTTCCGTCAAGTGAATGCCACAATTAATAATTATTACATGAACTACGATGTTGGTGGATTATATGCTCAAAAGAATTACTATAAATCATTATTTGGAAATAATAAGGGTTTGAATTCTAGTTATAATAGAATGAGAGGATACTTTCCAGATGACGATCGTGTTGCTTTGGTGAATACTTTTCCCATAGAATCTAATACCCCCGCCTTTAATGAAGGATTGAATGCATGTCACAAACTCACCAATATGGGGCAAGTAGCAGAATTTAAAGGTCCTCTAGGATTGGATTTTAGTGAATGGATGAGAAATAATCTTTGAATTTCAACAGCATAGTGATGCCTTCAGACTTCTCTCTCCTACAGAAGGCGCAAGTTATAAGCTTCTAATCACTAAGATGTTTCTCACTGTAAACTATATTCGCATTAGACCAGAGATATTACTAAGTCATTCAGAGAAGTTTGCTCAGAATTCTGGGCTTAATGTAACGAAATTCACTTATCCGTGCACCATGATGAGACTATTCACAATTCCTGCTGGTGTTAAAACATGGGAGGCTACAGGTGTTTCAGGTGATAAAATCCCTTATCAACTCGCGTTAGCACTTGTGAATGCTATTGCATACTCAGGAAGTTACAGTAAAAATCCTTTCAATTTAGAACATTGCAAAG
Source organism: Branchipolynoe longqiensis (assembly GCA_030323885.1). Classification (NCBI taxonomy): domain Eukaryota; kingdom Metazoa; phylum Annelida; class Polychaeta; order Phyllodocida; family Polynoidae; genus Branchipolynoe; species Branchipolynoe longqiensis. The sequence continues at coordinate 41,173,789 of CM059198.1, forward strand.
TAGAATATGTATCCTTTAAAATTGATGGACGAAGTGTTCCAGCTAGACCCTTAACCCCTAACTTTTAAATTGGGGAGGTGATCGAAGCTTTTTATGCAATGGTTAAAGCTCATAGATATCCAGATCTATGTACATTGACTCCTGATGATTTTCAAAAAGGAAGGACGGCATTCTGTTTCAATGTGGAGGATCTACTCAAGGAACTGATATGGAGGAAGTATATCCTATTCTGAAGCGCAGTTCATCCAGAATATGTCTCTCATTTAAAGAACCTTTACCCAGCTTCATGGTTGTCATCATTTCGCCACAGGTCATTGGAGATTTCCCTATTAGCAAATCAAGACTTGTAACAGTAAATCAATGATGCTCATAGTGAATTTATATGCGGAGTGAAGTGTTGTATTGTATTGTGATGTAATGTGGTGTGTCGCGATGTGATGTGTCATGATGCAATATGATGTATCATGATGCGTTATGATGAAATATGAAATTTAACAAAAATACCTAATGTTTGTACTCATTGTTTCTTTCTAATAAAAAATAAATAACATTATATATATATCTATATATATTCTTTACAAAACAAGTCTGAATCCTCCCACTCATTGTTCTGTTTCCCTGATTCGAATAGAGAGTGATAACCTTGCAGCAGATATCATGAGTTACTTTAGTATTTTCTTTTACATTATATTAACAATATATGTATTATATATATATGTCTAAAGATAAATAATAAATGAACATAGCACAATATGAAGTTTATTTATTTGTTTTATTTTATCCCGTGTAATTTCATTAGCAGGAGGAAAGCAAGGAGGGAGAGGGGTCTTATTATTTCCCATCTAGTTGCCGTTTTAGATTTAATACAATATGTATATGCCTTTCGGTTAAAAATGCATATAGATGGTTTTGAGTTTCGATCATTTTCTGAGATAAATACATTAAGTGGATCATTACAAGCTTGGAAGCGTTACCCATCGCATAACCGAATCCATGTTGTGCTGCACAACTGCGCGCATTTTCCGCATCGCGATACTCTGCGGGAATTGGAGGCCATCACGAGTAGCCAAACTTACTGCAGATTCAGGAGGTGTGAGTGTCGTGCCGTCACCTTCCGCTCCTCCTCTCGACTCTACCCCCATCTCGAGTCTCTCCGAATCTAGAGAATTCCGCCACATGTCTCGCGGTACTCGATCTTTCATTGCAATCAATATCGATTTCCATCTCTGGCTCGAGTGGAAGTATTTGAGATTTGAGTGCATCAGATGTAGAGAAAAGGGGGAGAATAAATAAATAATAATAATAAAATTAGCATCTGTTAACATTTTCTCAATCTAATTGATGAAAGTCAGATATTTTCATTTAGTAAAACATAGAATTCAGGACACGAGACGGAGCTATAGTATGGAGGTTTGTTAGGTGAGATAGGGTTACAGTAGATAATCAGGTCAATGAAGCAATAGCTAGGTCGTGGGATAAGTGAGGTAGGTCAATCGATAAGGTCAAATAGGGAGGATGAAGTAGGAGTAGGGCAATCAAGTACAATAGTCAAGGGTCAATAGAACAATAGGCCTTTGAGGCAATGAGAACAATAGGACAATCAATAGGATAATAGGGCCTGTGAGTCAATGATGTCAATAGGAAGGAATGAACAGGACAAATAGGTCTTAAGTCTCTGCATGACCTGGGCCTCAACCCGTCTCGAGTGAGGTCGTAAAGTAGGGTCGGGTGGGTCGGTTCGAAAGGAGGGGGAGGTCGTGCTGGTCCGGTGTCTGGAGGAGAAGTGCCGATGGAGCGGTGGGGGCGGCGGAAGTGAGGTCAGAGTTGGGTCGCCGGGTACCGGTGGCGGCGCCGGCGGGGAGGCCGGTGTCGACCCCTGGAGTTAGGCGTGGGGCCTATGAATAAAAGGGGGGAAGGGGAAGGCGTAAGGACAGTGGGGGAGGGGATAGGGTTGGGTCAGCTCTGACTCAGTCCCGAATTACCCACATTGACAGGCAATATGGTCTATTCGAAAACGTGAAAAGTATAACAATGTTAATATGTTATTAACATACTAAGGAAAGAGACTAGGAGGGGAGAGAGAGATAAAGAGAGATAGAAAAGAAAGGAAGACAGAGAGAGTGTGTGTAGAATATAGTGAAAGTGAAAGGATAATCAAATCATTTCCATATAAAATAAAAGAGGAGGGAAACGCATAGATGATGATGATGAAGATGAAAGACTTCAAACAATCAAACGTTCATTCAATCCGTCAAACAATCAATCAAAAAATCATTCATTCAATCAATCATTAAGTAAAAGAGAGAGAGCGAACAATATGAATGAATATACAAAGGAACGAACATACGATCGAACGAACGATTGATCGAATGTATGAACAAACATACAACGAAACAGACATGAACGCGCACAAGAACGAGCATACAAATGAATGAATGAATAGATGAATGAATGAATGAATAGATGAATGAATGAACGAACGAATGAATGAATGACTGAACAAATGAACATACCAATGAATGAAAGAAAGAATGAATGAATAGATGGATGAATGAATGAATGGATGAATGATTGAATGAATGAACGAACAAACGAATGAAAGAATGAATGAAAGAATAAATAAATGAATGAAATATTTGATTAAAAAATAATAGCAACTTACCCTTCTCCTCCTCCTTGTCCTCTTCCTCGATGATTGACATAGTTGAGGGCTGATCCTTTAGACATGGTGGAACCGCCTCACTCAATCACTCACTGATCAGAAAACCTTCAGAAAACTGCTACTTGATGACTCCAGGGGAACTCCCCTGCTCTCGCTCCCACTCCCACTCCCGCAAGAAGGAAGAAAGGAAGACAAGATGGTAGAATGGAGCGACATTTTACCAATTACAGGAAATTGATATATGCTCTCAATCTCTCGCAGTATTGATGTGTGGTGTCTATCTCACACGGTATTGATGTGTGGTGTCTATCTCACACGATATTGATGTGTGGTGTCTATCTCACACGGTATTGATGTGAAAATCAAATATTTTCACTGAAGTGTAAAGATGTCTGAGCTTCTGCTGCAACTACAGTTTTTATAGTCACAAGAATGCATGAACCCGACCTAGTTAATTATGCTTAACTCCCCCATTCTCCCCTCCCCATGATATTAATATTCTTCTTCATTTTGGTTGGCTGTTTTTTTGTTTTTGAATGATGGGCCTTCCCTCTCTCGTTTTTCATTGGAGGGGACACTCATTTGAGATGCAGCAAGTTAACTCTCCAAGCATATACCTCATTTCACTAATACACCAGACCCCTTCCCACCCACCCACCTCCCCACCCATTCAGTTAACAGCTGATGTGGAACGGAGCTTATTCTTCAAGTATATACTCTGCAACTCCACCCTTCCTGACCGAGTCAATTGTATTAGTGTTAAACATGTGTCTATTTCAGAGGCCACACATGGCACGGGTAATGATGCAGATGATAACCATGTGTTAATTACAGATGACGCGGCTGGGAAGGGCCCAGGTGGAAAATGTCGTAAGCCAATAAAAAACACTCTCGATACTAAAAATTATTTTCTTGATATTGCTGGAGTGAGTGATGCCGGCGATGGGGGGGAAGCCCGCCAGGCCGCTGTTGTGTATGAACGTTTTAACTATGACGGTGACGAACGAAATTCAGTACGTCATGCAGACACCATAGGTTTTATCAATGCCAACCACCCTGATAATCACCACGTCACGGATATGAACAGTTTCAGGTCTAAAAAAAATGATAGCTGGTAGGAATAATGCCGACTGTAAAACTACTATGATATAAACTGTTTCAGGTCGGATAAACGTGTGACTGGTAGGAATGATACCGATGGCATAATTAACGCTGATGCAAACTGTTTAGGCTCTGTTGGAGGTATAGTGGTAACGAGTGATGCCAACTGCATGATCGGTGCCAATATTAACAGTGTCGGGTCGGGGGAATGTGTCGCTGGTAGTATGAAGAGCCTCGGCAGGGGCGCGATAAATGTTAGCCACACAGACACACAGGGGCAATTATACCTCACTCACACAAAATGAAAATTATACCTCACTTACACTAAATAAAAATAAGGGGGAAGTGGGGTCGGAAGCCTTCACAGCGGCCGGCCATTTTGACTATATCGGGGATGCAGAACAAGGTTCATTTTATTCCGATAGAAACCACGTGGAAAGGCTAGGCCACCTCCACGTGGAAACCCCAGAAGGGGGGGGACGCTATCCCAATAAAAAAAGGCGGGAAAATACATAGTGAGGCAGGCCTCGGTGAGGGCGATAACACCGGGGACGCGGGCAATCACGCCCGCCACTCCCATTACAACGGCTATGACGCTGATGCCTCAGATGTCAGAGGCGCGAGGGGAAGGGGGGTAACCGCAAGCAACACATGTGGTGCAGGCACCCCCGCGGATGGGGGGATATGGGGGGATGGCAGTAACCACACCCACGCCGAAGCCGGATACGGAGCCCCTGTTAGCAACACCGACCCCAACGGGATAAGCCCACATGGGGGGGATTACATCACCGGGTGGGTGAGCCACCCCGAAGATGAAGGAGGGAGGGGTGGCTGTCGGTGGTTTACAAGGACCACGCCCTCCTGGTGACAGTAAAAGAAGACAACGACTCCCAATGTACTTTTGGAGTATACAATGAATGCACACACGGCACATGCACTTGCACCCATTATGTGGCGGGCTGCTTGGCACAACTCTGCCCCTGCCGCCTATTCACTGAACTGTTCCTCAGGGGCGACACAGACCCAGACGGCCAATACCTATTAATGGGGACTGTTTTTGGTTTTAATGTAATCAATCCCAACTGCATGCTAGAATATAACCCGGTTTGTAAGCTCCCGCGTGACTCTGCAGATATTAATGCCATCACTAATAAATTAAAGAATGAGATAGATCGGGGTGGCATAACAGTTGTAGATGCCCCTCCAACTTGTATACATAATATTTTCTGTATCCCAAAAGATGACGGCGGTAGTAGGACGATTGTGGACTGTAGTCGCCCCGCAGGTTGCTCTGTCAATACTTGCACCAATTAGGTTTGGGAAAAATGTTCTTACAAAAGCGTAGACACGGTTGCTGAGGTGATGGAGAGGGGGGACTACATGGCCACAGTGGACATAAAGGATGCCTATCGAGCAGTCTGCATCCACCCCCAGGATCGAGACAGGCAGGGCCTCCATTGGGTATTTAGTGCTGACAAGAATGAGCAATGCACCTACATGAAAGACAACAGGCTATGTATGCGGCTCTCTTCCAGCCCGTATGTCTTCAGCAAGATCTCTGACTTTGTTGTGAGATGCCCGGTGAGGGAGGGGGTTACCAGAGTCATTAACTATTTAGACGATTTTTGCATAGTGAGTCCGAGCCTCGCAGACCAAAGTGTAATAATTGCGATTCTCAGACGACCCGGTTTCTTCGTGAGTTTTGGTAAATTGAGCTCCCTTAGCACTGCTGTACGTTTTTTAGGGATCATTATTGACTCGGTCGGATTGGAAATGAGGCTCCCAGAAGACAAGCTTAGTAGACTAAACGTGATCCTGGGGGAGGTGAAGGGCAAACGTAAAGTAACCCGGAGGGAGCTCGAGAGGCTGGGGGGCTTGTTGGCTCATTGCAGCAAGGTGGTAAAGGGGGGGTAGGACCTTCTGTCGCCGCATCTATGATGCGATCGGTAGCGTACGAGAGCCACATTTCAAAGTTTGACTCTCCAAAGGTTTTCGTGATGACATAGATTGGTGGAGCGGTTTTGCTGCTCGTTTTAATGGTAAAGCAAAAATACTTGGCTCCTTCGGAGCACATCTCTCAATGTACAGTGACGCCTCCAATTTTGGCTATGGGGCCCTTCATGGGGGGGACTGGATTGCAGGGGCCTTCAGCCAAACCGAGGATGGGGAGCTAGGAGCGAGTCTCGGCCACAATCATCTCAGTCCTGATGAGCTTAGCTCCACAGCCCACATCAATGTGAGGGAGATGTGGGCGGCCTATGCCGCAGCACTCAAATGGGGCGGCTCCTGGAAGGACTGCGCGGTTGTGATGGTCACTGACAGCACAATGGTCAAGGCCGCCCTCAACTCCGGGCGATCCAGAAGCCCTGAAATCATGTTCTACCTCAGACGCATATTCTGGGTGGCCTCTGAGTACAATTTTGAATTTTCCTCCGTTTTTATTCGTAGCAGGGAGAACATAATCTGTGATGCACTGAGCAGGCTGGACGACCCAGCCAGTGCGGGCCGCATATCTGAGGCAGACCCCATTGGTAGTTTATGCTTTAGAGACCTGTTCAGTAAGGCCCTACCTTTGTTTTGCAGGGATAACTGAGCTCGTGAGAGAGAAGCAAGGGTTCCAAAGCAGGTCGTACGCCCCCAACTCGATAGCGACTCGGGGAGTGCAGGTGAGGAGGTACTTGGAATTTATTAACGAATTCTCGGAGTCACACTCCCCCTTCCCCTGTCCCCCAGGCCAGGTGGCACTGTACGCCACCTGGCTAGCTAGGTCTATGAAATATTCGTCCATCCTCAACTACCTGAGTGGACTGAACAACTTCTTGAAGCAGGGGGGGGCAGCCCCTATACCCTACATGGACTTTGAGATTGCTTCGACCCTGAGGGGGATTCGCAGGAAGTGCTCGGTCGCACCAAAACAAGCGGTCCCTATACTACCCGAGACACTCCTGCGGATGTTCTCTTTTCTCACGCTTAATCTGGGCCATGTAGCCTGGTGCGCAACACTCCTATGTAGCTTCAGAGCCCTGCTCAGGAAGTGTCAGGTCAGCTCCTCCGAGTGTGCGCTCCGCAGGGAGGACTTCCGGTTCTTCCCCTGGGGGATGCTTATAAGCATAAGGCGATCCAAGACCATCCAATTTAAGCAAAGGGTGTTGGAGATCCCGGTGGCGCGCTGCCCAAACCTCAAAATATGCGCGGTCCACTGGACCGAGCGCCACTTTGAGCAGTTGCCAGCCTCCTCTGGAGACCTGGCGTTCAGGATACCGGCCGCGACCGGGGGCTCCTCCCCGCTCCCTTATAAGGTCTACCAGTCGACGCTACATGTTGTTTATCAAATTGATTATTCTGCTATAGAAATATACTTCAATTTATGTAAAACGAAGCACATGATGTGATTTTCATTCATTTGTATGTAAGTATGTATTCGTATGTAAATGTATATTTAATTTTTTTTCAACTAAAAGGAAGGAAGGAGGTTTGACTATTTATATGTAAGTATGTATGTAATCGTGTGTATATGTATATGTAAATGAATGTATGTATGTAATGAATGAATGAATAAATGAATGAAAAATGAATGGAAGATTAAATGAATGAATGAATAAATTAATGGAAGAATGATTGAATGAATAAATGAGTGAATGAATGATCTTTTTTGGATTTTTTTCTTTTCAGTCATGGTTTGCGGTGTTGGAAATGGTGGGGGAGGTGGTTAGAATGAGGTGGTGGTGGTGTTGGTCTGTGATGGTGGTGGGAATGGTGGTGGTAGTCAATCTATGCAATGCGTTTCGCCATTGCACTTTTGTATCAAAATTGACTCAAATCTGTCCTCGCTTTAGTGAGGAAGATCTTTGGGATCTTCCAAATGATAATTCTTTGAAAAATTTAGTTTTAGATCATTCCTTTTTATTTCTAAATTAATATCACTACAATACAACACAAATTTCCAAATAAAAAAATTCTTTCCATCGCGAGTCAGTTGACGGCGTTTAATTGTAGCTCTCTCCCTTCCCAGGGAGTGAAACTGAGCCTAATCATCACCTCCGACTGTGCTCTTGTCTTCTCCCTCCCCTTATTTAAATATAATAAAGTCTCAAAAAGTCCTCTTTCGATTCCCATCATCAGTTTATCATCATCATCATCAATGTCATCAACTATGACATCGAATATGGCTTCGACTATGGCAATGGCAATGGCAATGACAATGACAATGGCAACGACTATGGCATCGGCAAAGACTACAGCATTGGCAATGATGACTATGGCATCGGCAACGACTATGGCAATGACAACGACTACGGAAACAACAACGAGTACGGCAACAGCAACGAGTACAGCAACAGAAACAGCAATGAGTATGGCAATGGCAACGACTATGGCAACTGCACCCATTCCAATGACTATGACAACTCCATCTCCCCTGCTTTCTTCTTTTACTCCCCCTCCCACTTCCCATTCTTCTTCTTCTTCAGTTTCGACTACACCTTCACTTTAAAATCTTTTGAAGTCATAACTGAAGGAGGTGACTAGAAAATTATTTCTGCGGAGAGAGAAGGCGAGTAAAAGTGAAAGTGATGATGAGGATGTGGATGAGGGGAGTATTGCATGCATAATAGCAGGAGATATTGTGCTAAAATCAGTGTTGGGTGCAGTCTGCATCCTCCTGGTATTTTCATGCAGCCTATGCGTGCAATACTACTGACAGTCAAAGAACACAGGTAACTATCTATGTGATGTAATGAAATGTAATGTATTTGTTGTGTTGTGATGTGTTGTGATGTGATGTGATTTGGTGTGATGCGACGTGATGTGACATGATGAGATGTGATATGATGTGATATGTTATATTTTCTTGTGCGTGAATGAATAATAATAATAATAATGTGTTTATTTCATTTGTGATATGCTGGATTGAGGTATGATGTTGATCATTTTGCTAATGTTACTATTGATGCATGTGTAAGGTGGTGGTGGTGTGATATGAAATGAAATATGATATGATATGATGGAAAATGTTTTGTTGCGAATGAATAATATGTTTGTTTGTGGATTTCTTTTTTATTTGCTATGACAGTTGCAGATAGAAGATGAAGATGATGATATTGATAATGATGATGATAATGATGCTGATAATGATGATGCAACTAATTCTAAGCTTTATTTGAAATTCTCCTTAGGAAGTTGCTGCAAAAAGTTCTGTAACCGTCTCCCCTTCCATTGTCGGATGGTTATGAGCTGCTGCCAATGCAGGAAAACGAATGAAGCGCCAGTTTCCAGCTTTCGTGAGTTTAGTTCTACATTTAACCTTAATCTATATATATTAATATACATCAGAATACTCACCACCATCATCAACTCCCCTTTATTTCACTATTAATGTTATTACTAATATTATTATTATTATTAATATTATTATTCTTTTCACAGCCTTTTTACTAGGGGAGACTGCAGGTGTTTGGTGAGACTACCTCAGCTTACTCCCCCATGGCCGACTCTCGTACCTACGACTCCACCACCACCACCACCACCACCAATGATCAGTTCGAGTTACAGGAGAAGGAGGAGGAGGAGCAGGTGGTGGAGGAGGAGGAGGGGGATTTGTTTCACTTATCCAACGGATACAACACGGTGGAATTGGTGGCGGTATCACACTCGGGTGATCTGGAGGACGGGATGGAGGGAGGGATGGAGCTGGAAGTGAGCATAGAGACATGTAAGTGTTCTACTCCTCCCCAACATCACCATCTTCCATCTATCCATCATGAAATCGACTCTCCCATTCCTCCAGGTGGGGAAATATATATATATTTAAAACTAAATCTTGATTTTAATCCCAATGAAAAGTTTTCTCAGATCTATCTTAAATCTGAACTCAAATTTAATCTGAATGAAATAATTGAAGCGAAAGTTTTCTCATTCCTATCTCAAAGCAGAACTCGTTTTTTTAATCCGAATGAAATAAATGAAGCGAAAGATTTTAATTTCTTTCAAATTAATCAAAATATTCAATATTTATATTACTAGCTTTCCCTTCCAGATGTCGATGTCGAGATAGAATCACCCACCCATCGTTGAACCCGACCACTTTCCCCTGGTTGCATGATTAGGGCCCTTTTCTCCACAGGCTTCATCTTTTCTGAACTTGAAACAAACCATTTATGAAAGTCGATGCGGGAACTGTCATGTTCAATCACACCAAACACACCATGTCCAAAGTTAACATGGAAGCCCCCAAAACGTCGGTCTGCTTAGCTGTTTTGAGGGCCCGAATCATGTTATCTATGCTCTCGAGCAAGATGTCATCTATGCTCTTGAGAGATTGCTGCTCATCAACAGAGTTCCACCATCGGGATTATCTGTTTATGCTGACGGCATTGCACCCCCCCTGGATGTCATACCACTTGACACCCCCTGCAAAGTCATCTCCTCCAGAACAAGTCCATCTGACGATCTTTATACCGAGTTTTGCTCCAGCTCCTCTGACAGGCTCCACAAAAACTTGGTTCCCCAGCGTCAGGTTGGCAGCATCAAAATGCAAAATATCAATTCCCTGAGGAATAACTAAGAACGAAGCGATCTTGCGTCACTTCTTACTTCCCAGCAACTTATCCTCCTCCTCCTCCTTCTTCTCCTTCAACTCAATTTTTTTAATCTTGAAGGATTCAACTCCATCCTCAAGTATAGAGGGAGAGGGGGAGGGAACAAGAATTGTTAGCTACCCCTCCTCTTCCTCCTCTTCTTCCATCGCTTCACAACCTGAGGAGAAGTACATACTCAATCTCTTGAGATTGATAGCTCTCGCTGGGTCTGCTGACATATCTAGTGCTGATGATGCTGACGATGGTGTTTATATTGGAATCGATCTCAAACGTTTCAGAATCCCCTTCTGCATGAAGAAGGTGAAAGGTCTACTGACAAGAGGAGGGTGAAGATATAGGCTTTATATGCTATGTCAGATTCGGTGATAAGGAAATGAGGAGTATTCAAATCAGATGGAGTTTGGGGGGGGGCGGGGGCGGTTAGGTGGGTGGAGATGTATGGATAGGTGAGAGGGGAGATGGAAGGGGGGGGGGGAGTGAGGGATAGCCAACTCATTTTCATCTATCATCATACTCTTCCATCCAAAGAATGGCTAGTTCCAATGCATTCCATATGAAAGTAAATGCACATGGTTAAAGGCAAATGAAATCTCCTTCAAAAATGATACTTTATTTGCTAGTAAAATGCAGGAAAAGTATCTATGCGCATAGTTAAGAGCACAGCAAATTAGATTATCGTATCAAAAAGTGTCTGTGAGTTGTGGAAAATATTCACCACTAGTTCTATCAAAACCTCAATTCCGGTGCGATGAACTATGATATGAATGCTGGCTCTATTCACATCTAATTGATCTCCTGGGGGGAAAGATCGAATATGTGATGAAGAAGAAGAAGAAGAAGAATGATATAAAATGATATAATCGATATCGTGATTCTTTATCAATTGTTTAAAATCCTACAATGCTGGAAGCAGGGGAAGGAGATCTTCAGGTAGAGAATGAAAACTGTTTTCCTTCCAGACAGTAATGAAGTCGTGACTATGATATTCATTCAAAGGTATACAAATACTTTGTATATTCCTATATCTTGTTAAATCCTCCATCAATGCATCGTTGGTGTCGTGCAAAATACATTATATAACATCTCCTAATTAAGAATTCAATATTATTATTATCTATACTAAAGTTCAAATGAAATCAGAGAAAACAATCCAGTGTTGTTCGAATCATCAACGTCATCAATCCAGTCAAAAAAGATCAATGAGTTCAACCAAAAAATAGATGTCCATCCTGCAAGCATACTGTAGATCAATAAAAATAAATAAATAAAACAATCAGATGGTTAGCTGGAGTTTGACTGGAACGATGACATTATCAATCCAGTCAAAAAGTGTTAAATGAGTTCAACCAAAAACAGATGTCCATCGTGCAAGTGAAGGTCAAATGAATTCAACCAAAAACAGATGTCCATCCTGCAAGGTAGAATGGTGACGTCATCAATCCAGTCAAAAAGGTCAACTGAGTTCAACAAAAAACAAATGGCCATCCTGCAAGCAACTGCAAAGGGTCATTTAAGGTCATTGTCTTGCATCAGAGGGTTCATTTGAGTTCATTGTTCCGCATCGGACCTCTGACGCCACACGATTACGTAAGATGGACCTATATCGGTCCTCTCTATACTACTTCCGACACTATAGACAAGCACCAATGTCAAACAGGTGCGCATGGGGAGCGTGGTCATTCTTTCATTTTTATTAGTAACTATATCCAGAATAGTCTACATGCAAGACTAGTAGGCCCCGCCTTGTCCCCATACCGGACTTGACACCACTAACCACAACCAACCACTAATCTCCATTAACAACTAACAGAAACTGCACCACAACCTAACTAATCCTATCTTCACTTCATTACTAACCCCAGCCTTGATCGGACCCGCTGTGCAATTCGGTGATCAACCTACTTGATAGGTTATTGACAGCATTTGTTTCTAATGGTGTAGATTGCAATGAAATTGTCGTAGTTAATGTTTTATATTAGAAACAATAAAACTTCCTATGTTTGTTCAGTTTCCATCCCCTCAGACCCACCTGCAAAATGCCTTTGATAGACCATGCAAATCTCTGCTGGAGAGCAAATTTCAAGCAAATGCTTTAAGGTAGTTAGATTATCCTTTTAGAAAAAGGGGGCATTATCCTGACACTGGCTCAACCAGTCCTTGCCCAATCCTAATAATGCCGAGCGCCTGGCTAGGAAGCGGCAACTATCATTTTGTAAGTCATTGGTTTGATTCGACCATCTACCAAAACGGGAGACGGACGCTCAACTCATTCGGCCATTCCGTCGGGTCGACTGCAGGTGGGTCTGAGGTGGAAAGGGAACACACATAGGAAGTGGTATTGTTTCTAATATAAAACATTAACTATGACAATTTCATTGCAATCTACACCATTAGAAACAAATGCTGTCAATAACCTATCAAGTAGGTTGATCACCGATTTGCACAGCGGGTCCGACCAAGGCCAGGGGAAGTAATGAAGTGAAGATAGGATTAGTTAGGTGGTGGTGCGATTTTTGTTAGTTGTTAATGAAGATTAGTGGTTGGTTGTGGTTAGTGGTGTCAAGTCCGGTATGGGGACAAGGCGGGGCCTACTACTAGTCCGCGATGTCAGGGTCTGGACGACCAACAGTGCTGATAATGTCCGCAGTGATCGGTGTGTTTCGCACACAAAGCCACTAGAGGATTCCATGATATGACGTCACAAAAGGATTGTTCAATGCAAAATGTCCAGAATGAACCTTTTCAATATATAGGATGGGGTTTTAGGTCCCATTACCATGAATATGACTGTGTTTATCACTTTTACCACACCGGGGGGGGGGGCGGGGGGGGGGGGGATGCACTGCTAAACGTGTATGTAAAACAAGCGTGCGACGATATGCGCTAATGGAGTCAGGACCAGCTCGGTGGTTGCACGCAGCCTGCCGGGAACTCACTCTCTTTGTTCAGCGCCATCATGAAGCTCCAGTAGGACAGGCTGATCACCAGCGAGCACCCCATGCCCAGCGTGTACAGCACCCAGAACAGCTGGTACCCGGCCGGCGTCGTCTTGGAGGTCGCGTCCACTGCAACAACAATCACCGCCTCGTGAAAGTACCAACGTCCGATGGGTTTGAGTTTAGGCCCTATATAACATTAATCGTTACAATCTACTTTATTTTGATTTGGAGTAAATTTCGCTATAAATGACTAATGGCGGAGATATTTTAAGTGAAAACAAGCAAAGTTAATTTGGTGTGCACATGGAAATGCTTCACATTGGCTTTGTTTATCGGCTTTCAAGTGGAAGAGCATAGTACAGAACCACCAAACTGCAAGAAATGTTTAATAAGTACATCAGTATCTAAATTGTATAAGGAGGATTAGATATGATTAAGCGTTATAGTTTAGAAAATGTGGTACTTTTATCAGAATATGCAGCTTTCATGATAAAAATAGCTTCCAGAGAAGTAATAGTTTCAAAATATACAAACTATTACGTATTAGCAGTTATATTTGTTTTACATTAGAGTTTCTCCTTTTAGTTTATATAGGTGGCAACTTTAAGGGCCTGTTGGGCTTTTTTTGTGTAATTTTGTAATTACTAGTGTTGGGTAGCCACCTATTTTGTTGTGTTAACCGGCGTAAGGAACGCCGGCCAAGTGGTCGGTTCATGGCATGGCCGTGCCCGCCCTCACGAGCGAACCTGAGACAACCGACCAGACGAATTGCCAACGTCAGTCCCCCGTGGGGTGGTCGTTTTTGAGCCAGTGTGCTTTTTTTGTGCGTGGGGCTCGGTTATGGTTGATTTTCGAGGTAGCTCTGCTACTTGGCTACCGATACAAGGGATAGGCTCCTTAACACAGTTATGCGGGGATGCTGCATACACTGGTGCATACATATATGTCTATATATGTATATTATACACAAAATAATTTTGTAGTAGCCTTAAACTTTAGTATGTGTAGACCTATTGTTCCTAATTTGAAGGGGTCTTGGAGGGGTTTTTCGGACTGCTAGAAGTTGTTTTTATGTTCGAGAAACTTTTGCTAATAATAGTATCTGGCTGACCATACAATACATACCCAGTAAAGATAATGTAGTGGCTGACAGGTGCATCAGATGTTTTCATGACCACTTAGAATAGAGTATTTCCCCCGAAATCTTTGAACAAATTTGTAACATTTGGCGGACACCAGAGATAGATTTGTTCGCTTCATGCAGGAATTTTAAGCTAGGGAAGTATGTCTCCTGGCATCCAGAACCAGAGGCTTGGAGAGTAGATGCTTTCAGCTTCGACTGGGGTAATCATTTCTTTTATGCTTTCCCCCCATTCAGTTTGGTGGGCCGAGTGGCCCGAAAGCTACACCAGAATGGGGCCACAGCAGTTCTGGTGGCATCCCTGTGGGAAACCCAACCTTGGCTGGCAGCAGTGAAGGGTTGGGCCAGGCAACACATCACGTTCCAAGGGGCGCCAAACAACCTGAGCCACAGCGGGCTGTTGGCAAGAAGGGGAAACATCAGCTCCACCCCCCATGGTGCCATTCCTCTTCTGAGAAAACATTTGGAACCATACGGTATTGATAAAGTAATGACAGACAGACACACACATACACACACACATACATACACACACAGACACATACACACATACACATACAGACACACACAGACACAGACACACACAGACACACACCCACAGACACACAGACAGAAACACAGACACACACAGACACATACACACACAGACACATGCAGAAACATACACAGACAGACACACACATATACACACCCATACATACACAGACACACAGAGACAGAGAGGCACAAACACACACAGACACACACAGACACATACACACACAGACACATACACACACAGACACTCACCCACAGACACACACAGACATACACACACAGACACATACACACACATACAGACACAGACATACACAGACACACACACACAGACACACACATACACACACACAGACACACAACCAACAAACAACCAACCAACCAACAACCAATCCACAACCAACCAACAACCAACCAAACAACCAACAACCAACCAACAACCAAACAACCAACCAACCAACCAACAACCAACCAAAAACCAATCCACAACCAACCAACAACCAACCAACAACCAATCAACAACCAACCAACAACCAGTAGTAACACTAGTAATACTAATCCACAACGTTGGCCATTACGTCGTAGTGTGACTGCACCACGGCTCCACCATAACGTGACCTTGAGCCTAACGTGACCGAGAGCCTAACATGACCGTAACGTGACCGTAACGTGACCGTGATGTGACGTGAACGTCTTATCAACTCGTCGAGCTACGTCCAAGTTTTTCAACATGTCCAAAACCTCGACGTCCTCCTCCGAGAGGTGATGAGAGGCGACGAGAGTGGACGTGATGTGACGAGACCTTAACGTGACCGTAACGTGACTTTAACATGACCCGACGTCTTCCGACGTAATGACGAAAAGTCCAACTCGTCGGACACTCGTTGGCCATTACGTCATAGTGTGACTGCACCATTAGAGAGATGGGTGCCATCAGCATGGAGATCAGGAATAGTTAAGCTTTATGCAAACTATTTAAGGAAATGGCAATTGTTTTGTTTAGTAGCAAAAATTGATAGTCTAAAGCCTTCTTTGGTGCAAGTATTACATTTCTTATGAACGTTAGAAGACGAAGGGCTAGATTTCGAAGCTATTAATACAGCCCGGTGTGCCCTATCAGTAGTCCTACCTAGAATAGAAAGACAAACAGTTGGTAAGCATTGTTATCCATTGGTTTCTAACATCAGTTTATGAGCGAAATCCGCCAAAACCAAAATATTCCAGGTTCTGGGGTGCTCAAAGATTTGCCACATAATGAAGATCTGGCCCCACAAAATGAAGATCTGGCCTTACAAGACTTAGGATTTAAGGTAGGTACCCTAATCCTTCTGATTACGGGTCACAGAGGACAAACTGTTATAATAGCATTAAGCATAGATAAAATTGAAATTTCAAAAGAAGAAATTACGTTTGAACTTTCCAAACTATTAAAATCAAACAGATTAGGAGACTCGTTATCCTCGTTTACACTGAAAGTGTTCCATGATAACAGAACACTTTGTGTTGTTAGGGCTATTTAAGCCTACATATCTGGTACTAAGAAATTAAGAAAAAATAACCAGTTATTGCTAAGTTACAGAAAACCTTACGATCCCATTGCAAGGGACACACTTAAGAGATGGACTCTGAAAGAGATGCCTACAACAGGCATTAACATTGACAAATACGTGGCACACTCCACCAGGGGAGCTGTGGCATCTTATGCGAGGAGTTTAGGAGTTTCCATTAAAACCATCCTTAACAATGCAGGATGGAAGACTTCTTGAGCTTTCGCCAAACATTAAAATAAGAAAGTGGACAGGCAAGATATGGCCGCAAAACTTCTTAGGAAGTACATTCACTAATGTAATTGAACATATTGAAATAAATATGAATAATTGAAATAATTGAAATAACCGAAATTATGATTACATAAACATCTCCCTGTGTTATAATTAGCCAGGAGGCTAGGGGACGAGGTGAAATAGATTAATTAGGTGACCTGTGGTATAGTTAACACATAAAAGCTGTTTTACCGAGTCCTATAGCCTCAACTTATTTTAGTACAGTTCCCACCCACCCATCCCATTGGGGGTAGATGGGGCTTTGGGCCACCAAAGGGATTAGGAAAGATAAACATAATTTCGGTAAATAGGGTAAACATTGTTCGACCGGAAATGCTACATCTCCCTGTACTAAAATAAGCCGAAGCTATAGTGCTCGGTAAAACAGATATTATGTGTTAACTATACCACTGGTAAGTCTCACATAATTAATCTATATGTGTTTATGTATTTATGCTTAGGGCTTTATACATATTCATATATATGCATAGATATTGTAGCTCATTGATCGATATTCTGCTGTAAACTCAATGTTGAAAGATCTATGAAATTAAAGGCGTTGTTCCCGTTATGGAAATTAAAGGCGTTGTTGAAATACGACAAAAGATGTTGCTACGTTAATTATTTCAAATACACCACTCGTGCTCACCTGTAGCACAGCAGCGCCCGTTCCCATCCTGCCCGTCGCAGAGCTTGCGCTGGTGACGCCGCCTGGCGGCGTGGTGCGATACAATGAGCACGGCGTGGTACAGAGCGGACAGCCCCAGGCACAGGAATGCCCAGTCGGTGGCGAACACGAACCAGAGGCCGTAGTGCGGCGCGTAGAAGACGGACGTCTCGTAGTAGTAGTCCCAGCCGACCCAGGCCAGCACGCCCACGGCCAGGCACCACTTGTAGGCCACGTACCACGCCTGGCCAGAGGTCCACTGCAAAGAACACGCAGCTCCTTAGATAACAGAGTCACCTCAAACTCTGTGCAGTAACCCTATGTAAAAGTTGGAGAAAATGTGTCTCTCTGTTGATGGTCTTAAGCCGTGTTTACACGGGCAATTGTGAAGCGAATTAGGCAAATCGATTTATATGAAGCGATGTAGTGGCACGTTTACACGACAAATTTGAAACTGTATCCGCGACCGGGAACCAGCAGCCTTAGTGGTGAGCCTGTAGCCGGCGAGCACCGCTATTTTACACTATCGCCGCCCGGGAACCAGCAATCCTTCAAAAACCACCCAAAACAAAAAAACAAAACAACAACCCAACCCCCAACACACACCAATGTGAGCCGAACTAGCCAAGGCGAAAAAGCACAACCGCCTATTAAACACGGCTTTAGTTTGGCATTCCTACCTTATGTTGATTAAAATCCAATAGCTACAATCCGATTGTATATGTGTTCCCTCAACATATACTCTCCAGAGTGTTCAAATCACATAATATCAAGGCATAATGACACAAAACCAGTTTGAAGTGATAGAGTCCATGAAGTAAAGCATCCATGTTTGAATGGACTGGTTGCCATGGTGACATGTGGGCTCTGTCAATTCAAACTTTGAAGTTCATTGATCTACTGGACTAATCTACTAATCAGTTCAAAAGTTTAGGGTTTCTATATCAAGGTAGGTGAAGAATATATTTGCTTTTTAGATTAAAAATTCATGTGCTCAGTTCATTTACCCACATTTCTTCACTTTTTATATAGGGTTGTTCTTCACCCCTACTCAGGCCACTGTAGAATGGGTTGAGTCTTTTATCTAGCAGCTCCTGAACCTGGAACATGTGAAAGTACGACGTCTGAACACTTTGACTTCTGGATACTGAATGCTTTATTCACCATCCAGGGTGCTGAACCGCTGGCACCCTCTTTCTATGACGTCATCACATTTACATATCCTTTGTTCTCCACACGTGCCTGGATGTCTTTTATACATATATTACATCCCCCCTCAAAGTATTTCTGAGTTATGCAATATCTCAAAAATCGTCACCGTCACACCAAGTTTACATGTTAAAACACAATACAACAATAATACAGGAAAATATCACAGGTACTTAGCTTTCAACCACAGGTTAGCCAATGTCCAACTGTACCCAGTCACTCATGTCCTTTGAAAATATCGGGCTGCTTAGCCTCCTATATGACACAGTGTCCAGTTTGACATAATATCAATATAACGACTCTAAAAGCAACAATACTTAAACTAACATGCACATGTGTTCATGTGTGATTACAGTTTGCAACTGACTAACTTATAGATCTAGCCTGTCTGCCAGTCTACTCACCCGACCTGACCTAGTTAGATTAGCTGCGTTGTTTACATTTTAATGCACTTTCAGCACACTTTGTGCCTGCCCGACTGGCTCGGGCTGTACCCCTTCTGGATCCCTTATAACTTGAACCCTGTTCCTATGCGACATGTTCCCTGACTCATTTAAAATTTGATATTCTCTTCCCAAAATTCCTGTACGACCCAAAATTACCCTTTTCTTCCATTCCCCTGCATGGTTTTTGTACATGACGCTGTTGCCAGTTCTCAGTGGTTTGTGCGCATTGCCACATTTTTTGTCATGGAAACTTGTTGGCGCTTCGCCTTTTGCGCCCTTTTTGGATTTTGTGTTTCGGGTATTAAATTATGTTCCGCCATCGGCAACCTCCCCCTTAACCTTCTGCTCATGAGCAGCTGAGCCAGTGATGCATTCAGCATGGGCTAGGGAACATTCCTGTAATTAAGCAATGCTAGCTGAAAAGCTGTCTTCATTTCTAAGCATTTCTTTAAAATGTTTTTGATTGTTTGTACAAATCTTTCGATTTGGCCGTTGCTTCAGGGGTACTGTGGACTCGAATATGTGGCTGTAAACCCATAGTGTTGTGCAAATTCTTTGTATTCATGGCTCTTAAACTGCGGACTGTTGTCCGAAATCACCTGGCTCGGAATACCATGTCTAGCGAGGTTATCCTTCATGGCCTCGATAACTGTGGCAAGCGCTGTATCCTTCAACAAAGTTACCCCAGGATATTTAGTGTAATAATCTACGGTTATTAGGTAATTCTCATGATTTATTTCAAATAAATCCGCCCCCGTTTTTCGTACGGTTGACATGCTATATGGTGGTTTACCAATGGCTCGTTGTGCAAATTCTTACGGGTATTCTGGCATGTGTCACACCGACTGACATTTTCCTCAATTTGTTTATCGATGTTAGGCCAGAACATGCAGTCATGTGCTAACTGCTTGGACTTAGTGATTCCCAAGTGCGTCTCATGCAACTCTTCAAGCAATACACCGCGGAGCTTTGGAGGTACCACAACCCAATACTTATCGATAATTTTGTCAATAGTTTTGGTTGGGAATGGCCCTCTCTTGATAGCTTTGTTCAACTTAGTCGGATCCAGACAAATCCTTATCTTATTAGGCTTTTTACGATTGTTATGGAATTAACCCACTCAGTAGGTTCATCTTGTTCAACAATTACACCCATTTTTACCATGCGACTACAAGGGCATGTACCTTGTTTTGAATCGCATATGGGATCCTCCTCGGCGGGTCGACAACAGGTTGTACAGATTTATCAACATGAATGACAGCATTTGATTTTATCAGACCTAAACCTTGAAAAATGTCTTTGTATTTGCTTACCAGATCTTCGGCTCGTGAGCTGTGGCTGTCGCTCGGGGTGGAAATGTTTGTCGGCACACCAGAGTGTACTTCGTTGACGCACGCCAACAAGTTCAACACAACACAAACCTGTTTACTCAAGATGGGCTGGCAGTCCCGCACCACTTGGAATGTGAAGTTTCTGCCGTCGATCCCGATCGACGCCTCACCATCGGGAGTGATCCGATGTCCCGAGAATGTCACAAGCGAGCACCGGGTGCCCATCAGCTGCCCCGGTGCGACCCTGTCGAAGACGTTCCTCAGAAGAACGTTTGCCTCCGATCCTGTGTCGAGCTTGAACTTGACTGGATGACCGTTCACTCGGACAGTCGCATACCAGAGTTTGGCATCACGTTCGATGCTGCGGTCAATGGCACCGACAAACAGATCCGTCGTCAACACATTGACTTCCGGTGGGTATGGACCTTGTTCAGCATTGTGAGGGTCGGGTTCTTCCACAGTCAACTCATTGACTCTGCCAAGTTTGCTCTGGCAAACTTTCTCGAAGTGCCCGACCTTCTTGCAGGCAATGCACATCTTGCCCCTGGCCGGGCAGACTCCCCGGCGGTGTTCGTAGCCACAGTTCTGACATTGTATTTTGAATTCACCTGCAATGGTGCTGCCAGCTTTCCAAGATGGCGACTTCCAAGATGGCGGCCCAGACAGACGAACCTAACTTCTACGTCTGATTTCTTGTCCTCCAACTGATCGGAACTGAACTCACTGAGCTCGTACATGTTTATGCACTTTTCCAGAGTAAGATCGGCTGTCTGAAGCATTTTGTTTCTCAAATTAATGTTCATTACACCAGCCACCAAACGATCGTGCAAAAGCGATTCTTCCACCGGCCCATATTCGCAATCTGTCTCTTCTGTCTCTAAGCACCGTGATATACATGGACATGTTCTCTGTGGCTTGATTATGAGAATTAAAATGGTAGCGTGTTATTATCAAATTACATTTACCGGTACAATATGCTTGAAACGCCTCCGTGAGTGGTCCAATTTTGTCTCGATCAGCGAGCACGATGAACATGTTGGCGAAGACCTTTTGAGCGACTTCGCCTGCGACGTGAAGAAAGATACAGCATTGCACTTGTTCTGTCTTCGTTACGACTCCTGCAGCAGTGGCATATATGTCATATGCTCTGATCCATGTTTTCCAGTTTGATCGTGCATTGTTGCAGAGGATGAGCTGTCCTGGCGGCCTGAGACCCGGCAGTGTGTTAGGACACTGAATGCTTTATTCACCGCCCAGGGTCCTGAACTGCCGGCACCCTTTGTCTATGATGTCATCTCATTTACATATCCTTTGTTCTCCACACGTGCCTGTATGTCTTTTATGCATATATTACAGAACGGGCTCCGACAGCACACAAGACACATCATGAAATTACCAGATCCACTGCATTTCGTTTTGATCCACCATATGAGCTCTGGAACTGAACCTGCAGAAAAGAGGGCTAGTGTGTTTCCATGGAGATATGTTTGTGGCACCTGTGGACAAGTTCGCTTCCTTTAAGAAAGGAGGGTCACAAACAATAGTTGTTCAGTGCCAGAGGCATTTGGTAAGGCGCCAATTACAATCCTACTTGATTTATGTATCCTTTTGGCTGGTAAATGTTTAAAATGAAGAATGTGAAATTGTGCTTAAAGTTGCATAGTCCAATGAAGCATCAAATTTCCAAAGCCAAAACAATTATCTATATTTGATTCTACATATTTAACTTATAAACGGCTGCACTTATCAAGCATATGTTGCCACAAAAAAAGGGAATACAAAGCCAATTTAATAGCACCTGTTACTGCAGAAGCCAATGGTGTCTGAGTTTTGGCATGCATGCCAAAACTAATTTTACAGGTTTACACTTCAAATGTATCCAATCCCAGAAAAATCCATTTAAAATCAAAGTTACTTCAAACCGAAGTAAGGTAGATTATATCAATCAATTTGATATGTTTATCGCATAAAAATTACAGAGCCTCAAAACCATCGGACTATGCAACATTAAAGTACACTTTGTAATTCCATCATGATTAACAAGTACTGTCTTGCATAATATGATGGGATAGTAATCCAATAAAATAGTAGGAATATCTGAAGAAGAAGTTGGTCGGCGTTGACGCAATAAGAGCCTACATTATGCGAGACTACACACACCAGTACCGTGGTGGCAGAAGGGTGTGACCGGCCATGCTACTTGTTAGTTTGCCAGCCACCTCGCATTCACATTGAATAAGCTGAAACCTATACAGCTCCAGCTCGCCCTACTTGCGTACATTAACGGGGACAAGCTCATTCCTCAAAAGTAGGAAGCAAAAATACTTCACCGGCTGATTCAGAGCCCAGTCATGCCTAGATAAAAGATTCATCTCTATCCAGAGTAGGGATGTATGGTAGCCCTGCCTGAATGCCAGAAAAAAAAGGCTTCAGTAGAACATTTTTTTTTAGTGATGGTTTGTTTATTCTGCTCATAACGGTTAAGTGCATGTGTGGCCGTCTCAGCTGCCACAAGGCTGATATGCCAAATGTTGCTTCTGCGCATGCGTCAGAATCCAACAGCGTCGTCTGCGCATGCGTCAAAACTGGGCCAGTCTCAAAGGCCGTAATCTCTGTTTTTAATACTTTCAGCGTAAATTGCTCTTAGGTTACATTAAATACTTCAGATCTTCCTCTTCAATCGCGCATTAAGATATTTTTAATCGATCCAATGAAAGCTTTTAAACTTATTTTACAAAAATAAATGCCCCACATAGACATAGCATTGCCGTATTTTACCACCCGCGAAGGGTAAACACTGCAGCAATGCTATGTCTATGCAGAGCATTTATTTTAGCAAAATTAATTTAAAAGCTTTCACTGAGTCGATTAAAAATATATTAATGCGCAATTGAAGAGGAAGATCTGAAGTATTTAATTTAACTTAAGGGTAAGTTTCTCTGAAAGTATTAAAAACAGAGATAATAGTGAAAGTTGGGCATGGCAAATCAGCCTTGTGGCAGCTGAGACGGCCACACATGCACTTGTTTTCGCCGCTGTGCAGTAGTGGTCATAACCCATACTGTTTAATTTCCTTTTCCATTTTTATTTTGGTTGAATCCTGACAGAGAATTAACTGCGGATGTAGTGGTTCCAGTGTGCAGTGCCTATCTATAGCCGTGTTTACACGGGGAATTGTGAAACGATGTAGACAAATCAATTTATATGAAGCGATGTAGTGGTGCGTTTACACGAGCGAGTTTGAAAGTGTGTCGGCCACCAGGAACCAGCAGCCTGTGGTGCGCCTGTAGCCGGCAAGCACTGCTATGGGCCCTAACACTGCCGGGAACCAGCTGAATCGCTTCATCTATACTACCTCGCGAGGTGGTATAGATGAACCATTTCATATGAAGTGATTCAGCCCTAAAACGCCTCAGAGTCGCGTTTACACGCCAAATGTGAGTCGGTCTAGGCAAGTGGTTTCATATGAAGCGTTTTAAATCGCCCGTGTAAACAGGGCTAATATGCGTGTAAAGTGGAAAAATTGGGAGAAAATACATACAAACAAAAACAAGATGGTGGCCACAGAAAGCTCTCGATTCGACTTTTAAATCTATTAATTTACATGATTTCATCGATTATTCACCCCAAGCTGACTACGATAGATAAGTACTTGAAGAATATATTTAGCATATTAGATTTCAAAAGCACGTGATTATTACCATAGCCCAGTCCTTAGACAGTTTTTTCAATGGGTTGTCTAGCAGCCCTGTCACCGAGAGAGTGACGCGAGATTAACTAAAGGGGCTGTCACACTACGGCATATGGCATAAGCGGATGCCGGCGTAACGGTTTGCGTCACATACGCCATCGTACACTACGCATACGCTATGCATACGCTACGCATACGCTGCGAATACATCGTATACGCCCGGCATATCCCATCATACGCGCGTCCGTCCGAAAAACTTTGTGAATGCTAAAAGAATTCCAGCGTATGGCGACGTAAGGCTCATACGCTGCTCATACTCTATGCATATGCTATGCGTACGCCGGCATACATTACTCATATGCTATACATATGCCAGCATATATCTAAGTCATTCCCTGCATGATTGTAGCAGCACGTCCACTAGATAAAAGATTCACCCGGTACTTGTAGTACACGGGTGAAGGACAACGTAGTGTAAATACAGGCGAAAATAGCTTTAGTATAGAACATGAAGTAGAAACTGTGGCTCCAGTATCAAATGGCTACCCATATAGGCACAGAGTTGGTGAAATGGGAGAGAATGCAAAAAGACAAGATGGCGGCTGCAGAACGCCGTCGATTTCACTTTTAAATCTAATTAAACTAGATATTATATTATATTTTTCAACTCAAAGGTAGCGGGCTCTCAATAATACATATGTAAAGAATAAATGTTGCTTCTTAGATTGTGAAATTAGGCTCTCAATTCTTTGACCCGCATTTTCGCCACCTTTTACATAGGGTTGGTTTGCACCCCTACTGCAGCAGTACGGGGTGAATCTTGTACCTACACGTCCACAAGCCACATCACACGTAGTTTTGCCATTTTCAACACACAACCACATAGCACACTTAGTACGGGTGCTTATATAAAGCCGTGTTCACACGGGCGATGTAAATCGATTCATAGAAAGCGACTTGTATAGTTTGCCTCACATTTCTCGTGTGAACGATGCCTGCTGGCGTGTAAAAGCTCCAGTACCAATTTCGCGAGAATGTATTATTTTAGGCCTTTGTTTTGTTTTATTCACCAAAAATACATTAGTGCGTCTATCCTGGCCAAAAATGATTGGATCGAACGGCAAAGGTCACACTACCTTTTATTCTCTCCGTACACGTTAATCTAGGTGCTATATCATCCCTAATAATATTAGAATCAACTATTCTAACTTTATCTCGATTAACAATTTTTCGATCGTTCTTAGGCCCTACCACAGTCACTACTGAACCTCGTGATCTAACCACTATGTATCCTGAATCGTATCTGCTCTCTAAAGGTCCAGATTCATTAACTAACAAAACAACATTATCACCCCGAGTTAATTTAATTGCAGTCGCCTTTTCCCTCAGACGAGCAATATTATATTTTCGACTCTCACGTCGATTTTCGATGGCCTTACTTAAAACCATAGACAAAAAGTCTATACGATACACTAAGTTCGAATCAGTTGTACCTGTCGATCGATACAGTAAAGAACTATGTTTCATACCTTGATGTCTACCATAGGTTAGAAAGAAAGGCGAAAAATTGTGTGCTATCAAAAGGTACAGTACGATATGCATATCCTCACATCAGGTAAATAATTTTCCCATAAACTAGCCCGAGAATTAACTAATTTCCTCAAAATGCTTTTTAGTGTTCTATGGTAACGCTCTACCATTCCATTAGACTATGGATGATATGGTGTCATATGTCTTACTTCTACACCTAATTCTTTGAAATGATCCATTATCATTCTATTTTTAAATTCTAGCCCATTATCTGAGATAAACATGCAAGGAATTGAATGATGAGGAATATAATCATTGAATATATAATCATGAATCCCCTTCAATGATTTGTCTGGTAATGACTTATATTCAACCCAACCACTACAATGATCTATAATAGACAATAAATATTTATTACCACTAGCACTAACTAGATATGGACCAGAAAGATCTGCAGCAATTACGATACCAGGTGCAACCGGCAATGGCATCGACTGTGGATACGCACAGTTAACGACACAATTAG
The DNA here is from genome assembly GCA_030323885.1 of Branchipolynoe longqiensis. Taxonomy (NCBI): domain Eukaryota; kingdom Metazoa; phylum Annelida; class Polychaeta; order Phyllodocida; family Polynoidae; genus Branchipolynoe; species Branchipolynoe longqiensis. The sequence goes on from CM059198.1 coordinate 41,199,988, forward strand.
GACAATTGGAAATTACTTTGTGGACATCTGCAGCTATACTAGGCCAACGAAAATGTTCCTGTAATCGTCTCAGTGTTTTTGACATAGCCATATGACCTACCTCTGTATGAGCTATTTTAATTCCAGAATTCCTGAATTTTTTTGGCAAGACTAGTCGAGGATATGTATCTTTCTTAGTAGTAGCTATTATAGAATAAAGAAGATTATCCATAAAAAAATCATTCTTTTCTTCATTCTCCCCTAACGTATATGCTAGCATTTTTTTCTGTTCATTAATTACTTCATTATATGACAGTTTATAGTGCTCAAAAGGAATTGCCTGTTCTGCTAACAATGAATGTATTAGGTCTCAACCTAGACAACATATCAGCCCATACATTATCTACTCTTCTCATCTAGACAATTGGTACTGAGAATTCCGCCAATAATACTTCCCAACGTTGAATACGTGTATAATGGTGCTGTCACATTATGACGTTTCTCACCAACGCGCGTCGATGTGTGTCATATTTTGGCGAAAAGTCGGGAGACGTCTGGAAGTGTTACACGTGCATTAGGCACGCGTCGGTATTCGTTGATGGACGGTCGGCGAGGCGCATCAGGGTATTGGCAAAATTTTGTGCTTGCACAAAACTTTGGATGTGCGACAGCGCGTGACAATGCGTGGGTGCCAACATTATGGCGACGTCAGAAGCACGTCGACATCGCTGGAATAACGTTATGCAAACGATATGCACATGCCGTGCGCGCATGAGGCTCGTTCCCACACTTTGCTCCAAACTGCTACCAACATCTAAGGTCAGATCAGGACGGCGCGTCAAACTTTTTTTTTTTTTCCGCACAACGTCAGCTGCACGCTACCAATACGTTGCGCTGACGCCGAAAAGCCTGAGGTTTCTCGACGATTAAAAGTGATTTTGCGCATTGGCGGCACGCCGGCGAGATACGTCATAGTGTAACAGGGCTATTATGGATTTCTTTAGTGCAAAAAAATGTTAATGGAGCATGGTCTGTATAGATAGTAAATTCCACACCATATAAGTAAGGTCTTAGATTTACTAGAGCATAAATTATAGCAAATGCTTCTTTTTCTATAGTAGAATAATTACGCTGAGCAGAAAAAAATCTAGTACTTATTAAATGCACAGGCCTATCTATTCCATTTTCATCCTCCTGTACCAGAACAGTACCTAGACTGTACTCATAAGCATCTGTATACAGTTTATAAGGCTTAAAAGGATCAGGAAATTTCAGAAGGTCACATTCTAATAGGAGATTTTTCAACTCATTCCAAGTATTTTCACATTCTACAGTCCAAACAAAGCTACATTTATTACTAGTCAAATAAGTTATAGGAGCTACAACATCAGCATAGTTAGGAATTAATTGTCTATGATACCCTGCCGACCCTAGCAAACGTCTTACTTCTTTTTTACTAGTCGGTGAAGCTATATCTCTAATTGCAATAATTTTTTCAGGATCCGGTTATAATCCTGCTGCACATACAACGTAACCTAAGAGTTTTACCTCAGCTACTCCAAGTTCACATTTAGATTCTTTAATAGTCATACAATTATCCTGCAAGATGGTCAAAATGTTTGCTACATCTTTTTGATGATCCTCCTCATCAGGTGAATAAATTATAATATCATCCAAATAAATCAAACATTTTCCTAAAAATTCTGCAAAAATTACATTCATCATTTGGAATACATATAATGGGTGCATTAGTTAATCCAAATTGCATGCGTTTAAACTGAAATAGTCCCATATGAGTGTTAATAGCTGTTTTAGGTCTACTTTCCTTATCTACCATTACCTGCCAATAACCTGATTTAAGGTCAATGGTGGTAAAAATGTTATGGTTGATCAAAAATATCCTGTATCCTGGTCAGGGGATAAGCATCTTTAGTTGTAACTGCATTTAGCTTACGGTACTCACCACAGAGACGAATAGTACCATCTTTCTTTGGCACTAACATAACTGGTGAAGCCCAAGGACTACAACTAGACTCTATAATATAATCATCCAGCATTCTTTTTAGTTCTTTTTCTACAAGATATCTCGCAATTCCCCTATCAATTAGTTCTAAACTTATCCAAGGATGTAGAATATCACACAAGGAAACAAACCTATCTCTATAGCTAATTTCAGCTGCACAAATTTCCATTACATCTGTACCTATGAGCATATCAAAGCTCAGTGACTTAACCACAAAGAAATGACATGACGTATCATAGAGAGAAATATACGCTGTACCTTCAGTTGGAATTAGATGTCCTGACAGAGATCTCAACCTACTACCCGGAGACAATTGCCCATCGGACACACCGATATTAACCAGAAATTGAAAAGCAGTAAAATATATCAAACTTTTAGCCTCACCTGAGTCTACCAGACCAGATAATTTAAATCCAAGAAATTCAAGATTAATTGAAGGCTGTGCATCAAGTGCACTTTTTAGTTTCCCAACAGTGTAGTACCGCTCATGTCCACATTACTAGCAAGTAATTTAAGTTTGTATGGACAATCTCGCAACATGTGTGGCTCATTACATAAGTAACAAGATGGTTTATTAGACTTTCCCTGCCTAAAATTACTCTTCCGCGTGTGTCGGCTTAGTCGAGAACGCCTGTGCGTGCGCAGTCAGCGAAGCTTTCTCATAGCCTCCCTGCTATTGCATTGACAGTGCATGCTTAGCCGTGTGCTGTGCGACTGAAGTGTGCCTAATTTTAGAAACATTGTCTACCCCGACCAGCAGCTCTAGGTTTTCATGTGGTGAATCAAGATTTACGCCGTGCGCATAAGAACTGACATGATAAGGCATCGCATCTTTTACAGCATGAATTGCTGAATGTTCAGAAATCCCACTGGCCAAAGACAAGTTATCTACACACTTTCTTAGAGACTTTATCTCACCTTGAATGGTTTTCAGAAACTGACTATCTGAAGTAGAGGATTTAGAACCTCCCTTAGAAGAATAAGACTTGGAGAAATCTAAGAAAAAGAATTTAGACTATCCATTTGACTTGAAATAGCTAAACTACCCAGACGTGATTTAGAACGTCTTTACTGCCTAATAACAGTCCTATCACTAAGAACTGACATTTCAAAAGCTTCCTCAAGAGATCTAGGGTGATTTGTTTCTACATACCACATTGGATTATCATTGAGTAGGGAGTCAAGAAACCTTGAAAGAAGTATCTCGAAGATATCACTACCAAAGACAGCAGAAGAAAGATTCCAACCTTTAGCTGCAGCAGTTTTAAACCAATGGCAGTAAGCAGCTACTGTTTCACCTTCATGCGCACCTACTGTCTCACCTGAGAGTGCTAGATATTCTGAGGTGCTGTCCAGCTCAGAGTGGGGAGCGGACAGAAATGTTCTGCTCTCCGTGTATAGAACCTTGGTTTGGTCACTAGTGGATTACGGCAGCATAGTATACGGTTCCGCAAGGAAATCATATATTGGGCTGCTAGACACGATCCACCACCAGGGACTATGCCTGGCCCTTGGGGCCTTCCACACCTCACCGGTTCAGAGCCTCTACGTCGAAGCCAATGAACCATCACTTAACAACAGGAGAATCAAACTGGCCATGCAATATGTAGTCAAGATAAAAACTAATGCATTGAATCCTGCACACAATTGTCTATTCGAGCAAACGAATCCAGGTATGAAGCCAGGCCGAATTACATCCGGCCACTGAGGCTCTGAATGAAACCTCATTTAGAGGCCTTGGGCATGGATTTGGACGTGTTGGAGGATGCCAAAGTCCCAGAACATCCCCCATGGTCGTTGAGGAAGCCATCGGTTATCCTCCGACTCACGGAACTGAGGAAGTCTGGGACACATCCACTCGAGTACCAAAGACTGCATGCAGAGATTCAAGGCCAGATTGCAGACCACCTCTCCATATACACTGATGGTTCGAAAGACCAAAGCCAGGTAGCTGCTGCGGCAGTCTGCCGACGGGAAAGATTTGGCATATGCTTGCCTGATCAGAACTAGATTTTCACTGCGGAAGCCCGAGCACTCCTTCTCGCGTTGGAGTGTACCTAGGTATCCAACCACACTAACTATGTTGTACACAGTGATTCGTTCTCTTGCCTCTTGGCTGTTGCTGGACTGAAAACGAATCACCCTATTCTAGCAATTTATAAAATGAACCAACTGGCAACGGATGGGTATGACATCCACCTGTGCTGGGTGCCAGGCCATGCCGGCATACAAGGAAACGAACGAGCTGATCGGGCTGCGAAGAAGGCCCTGAACTGTGATCTTGAAACGTGTCTGATCCCTCACTCTGATCTGAAACCACTAATAGCCACCCACATAAAATCCAAATGGCAACATGAGTGGGATGAAAACATTAATAAACTTAAAGAAATTGAACCATCTGTGAGAAAGCCACCACAGACTTATGCGGGAGGTCGATGGTGCCAAGTGGTCCTTAGTCGCTGGCGTATTGGCCACTCGTGGCTTACACATGCTTTTCTGCTCAAGGGGGAACATCCCCCTGGATGTATTGGGTGTTAGTCCCTGCTGAGACTCAAACACATTTTACTAAGTTGCGTTGATTTTTTGGCCCTGCGCCAACAATTCTACACTGCAGACAGTATGCATGACCTTTTTACTAAGGTAAAACAGGAAAACATTTTAGCCTTTTCGAGGGCAGCTGGACTGTACCACCTCATATAGTTTACTAAATAGATTCTATCAATTATTAATAAAACTTTTCTTTTTCTATGGGAATTTGTTTCCCTTGACCACAAATATATGATTGTGAGCTTTCTAATTTAATGAGTGTCTATTGGCACATAATTGATTGTTTGCTTTTACATGTAAAAGCGATGGTTTGAACAACAAACAAACATTTCTCGCTGTGAATATGGCCTATGCTGCCGACACGGAGTAAAACAACCACCAATCAATCAATCAATTCACCTTCATTTTGTCTCATAGACATGACAATACTCTTTAGATGACTACGCTCATCTGCTGTTAGCAAAGTCTTGGCTATAACTTCTTTTATGTCCCCCATGACTTAGCACCTTGTGTTGGAAAGCAGTGAACAGAACCTCATGCAATATACCAGTTGCATTAGACAACGCAAAACGAATGATATCCAAGTCTGAAACATCTGCTAAAGCTCCTATGCATTCAATTAAGTCTATCCACTCGTGTAAAGCTCCTCTGTCTGTCCCGTCAAGAAGGGGTACAGACTTTCCGTACGCTTTTAAAGACCTATTGTGTACTTCTCGCTGATGATGCTCTAACTGTAATAACTCCCGCTTTTCCCTCCGTTCCCCTTAAATCAGTATGTTCCCATACATTAAACAATTGCTCCTCATTCTCCTCCCTAATGATATCAAGACTCTGTGACATGAACCTACTCCACGCATCTATCTTATCAGTCTCAGCAGTATATGTACCCAATTCACACTGACCTTCAAACCATCGCTGAAATTCCTCACACAATTGTTCCTCCTTATGATGTGTGATAGGCATTGTCAAGCTGCTGTTGTATGCGGTGGTAGAAATAAATTAAAGAATTGAATCCAAGTATAGAATTTTGCCTGTAAAGCAGAAGAAAAGTGAAAAGTTTCACGTAGTGTAACTATTACTATGCCTCCCCGTTCATCTCAAGGTTAAATTAGAAACCGAAAGTAGTCCCAATAAAAAATTCTATTCACCGGCTACACGAGGCTTCAATCATGGCATATTACAGCAATACCATTGTCAAAGACTAATGTTTCCCCTAAGAATAGACGCATTCTGGCGGAAAAGTCATCGACAAGCCAATTTTGGTCGTAATGCGAAGCATTTCGTTTGATGCGAGGGGAGGGAGAGCGACTCACCCGGCCCTGAGCGACTCACCCCTGCCACTGCTCACCTCCCCCCTGAGCGACTCACCCCCCCTCCTGCCTCTGCTCACTTCCCCCCTTATAAGGCCGCCCGCCGGCCTCCCTCAGGCACTCAGCCTCCAGCCGCCTTCCAGCTCTCTGCCCTTTTCTTCTACTTGGCTACTCCACCTCGGACCTCTGCCCCAGCTCAACCTCAGGATGCCTCGAGGACAAGGACGTGGACGGAAGGGATCCCGGGCCGCCCCCGGCACCCCGGGGCCCTCTCCAGCACCCGGCCGGGCCGACTCCCCGGCCTACGCCCCGGCGTCCCCCGCGGCGCCCTCGGGCCGCACCTCGGGCCCCGAGATGTCGACACTGCTGGACGCCCTCCCGCGTATGCAGCTCGACCAACAGCACTCCGCCGCCGAGGCGCGCCAGGCGACGGCCGACCTCCACGCCCGGATCGACTCCCTGGAGACCGGGGGGGCCCGCCCGGGGATCCCCTCATCTCCCCCGAGGCGCCAGGCCGCCCCGACGCCTCGGGCACCTACCGCCACCACAGCCCGGCCCCCGCCGCCGCCTCAGGCGACCCTCCCCGGGTCCCCGCACCCGGAGTACGAGAGGTACCGTCACCTCTCCAGTCAACCGCTACCCGCCACCTCGCCGGCCTACCGCGAGGAGGCCATCCGCCACAGCCCCGCCTCCGCGGCCGACGCCGTCCGGGAGATACTGGCATCCGCCGAGGCGCGCCACTCCGTGAGGCGCCAAGGGATCCCGGCCAACTACATCTTCCCCTCGGACCTGGTGAAATGAGGGGCCGAGAGAAAGCCGGTGAAGAGGGGAGAGGCGACAAAGGACGAATATACCCTCGCCCTCCTCACCCTCATCGACCACCCCGACTTCCCCGCCCACTCCGCCCAGGGACTCCACCACCACATCCTAGCAGTCTGCCGGCATAACCTCGTCTACCCCTGGGCAACCGTCCGCCGGTATTCAGAGACCCTGTTTTCCGCCATCGCGGACGGAACCCTCCCCCAAGGCTGGCATGACCCGGTAGCGCTCAACCTCATGAGACTAGACTGCCTGGCCATGCCCGAGGACCAAGCCACCGCCGCCCCTGTTCGCCTACCCGACCCTCTCCACCGAGGCGCCCACCTCGCCCGACCCCAAGCTGACGCCCGCGCCACCTACGACAGGGAGACCCACGGGGCACCCTGCCCGGCCTGGAACCGCGCCCCCGCCTCGTGCGATCGGGCCCGCCTCGGGGAGGCCCACGGTGAGGCGGGGGACAGGCGCCGTCACGTCTGCGCATACTGCGCCAATGTGAGGCGCCTCCTGACCATGCACAGCGAGGCCGACTGCATCACAAAGCAAACCCGTGAGCGCCAGACCCCCCCCGCCACCTCGGCGGATTTTTGATCCGCCGGCCTCCCCCCGGCCGGCCCGGGGGGACCCCTCCGGCGCCTCACCCTCCCCACTGCCGACAGCCCCGCAAGCCCCGCCGACAACCTCCCAGCGACCATCGACCGCAGCGCCGCCAAGTCCCAGCCGAGGATCATCACCTCGGGCATCACACCTCGGACCGCATCCCAGCCCAGCCTCAGGAGGAACCCTCTGCCGCCGATCCTCACGACACCGCCTTCAACAACACTGCCGCCCAGACCCCGACCACCACCCCATCCAGCCCCGAGGACTTCGCTGCCCCCCTGTTCGACCCTCGTCGGACCTCCTCACCGATCCCGCCAAGGAGCGGGCCTCCCCCTTTTTTGGCCGCCCGCTCCCTGTCGACGCAGGCCCCGGACACTCCCCGCCCCGAGAGGGAGCCTGACCCCCTTGTCGACCTAGGCCCCGGACACTCCCGCCCACACCGGGAACCCGCACCTCACACCTCTCCGGGCCCCGCCTCGGGCGCCCCGCGCCCCCGCCTCGGGCGTGCCTCGAGCCCTCTCCTTACTCTTTGGCGGAGGGCTCCTCGGCCCCCCCTCTACCAACTCTGACACTGCTCCTTATGAGCCCCTCACTATTTATCCTTGCTCCTCATGAGCCCCTGACTCTTTGCTCCTCGCGAGCCCCCTGCTCCTCATGAGCCCCCTGTATTGCTATGTGCCTCCTCAGCCTGTTTACCTCCTCAGTTACCCTGTTTGTACCTTACTTTCTCATGTATTGTTATGTTCACTGTTTCTCTGTCTGTTGCCCGAGGCGTCACAATAAACGCCTCAGTTTTCCCACCTCCGCCTCTGTTCTTCCTTCTCGCGCATCGGTCGTAATGCGAAGCATTTCGTTTGATGCGAGGGGAGGGAGAGCGACTCACCCGGCCCTGAGCGACTCACCCCCCCTCCTGCCACTGCTCACCTCCCCCCACCCCTGAGCGACTCACCCCTGCCACTGCTCACCTCCCCCCTGAGCCACTCACCCCCCTCCTGCCTCTGCTCACTTCCCCCCTTATAAGGCCGCCCGCCGGCCTCCCTCAGGCACTCAGCCTCCAGCCGCCTCCAGCTCTCTGCCCTTTTTCTTCTCCACCCACCCACCCAACTCTCCCTCCTCTACCCTCCCCCCTCTGCGGCGGAGGGCTCCTCGGCCCCCCCCTCTACCAACTCTGACACTGCTCCTTATGAGCCCCTCACTATTTATCCTCTGCTCCTCATGAGCCCCTGACTCTTTGCTCCTCGCGAGCCCCCTGCTCCTCATGAGCCCCTGTATTGCTATGTGCCTCCTCAGCCTGTTTACCTCCTCAATTACCCTGTTTGTACCTTACTTTCTCATTTATTGTTATGTTCACTGTTTCTCTGTCTGTTGCCCGAGGCGTCACAATAAACGCCTCAGTTTTCCCACCTCCGCCTCTGTTCTTCCTTCTCGCGCATCAAAGGAAATTAACTCTTGAAAATAGATGAAATGAATAATAAACTAGATAGAAGAAAAACACTACCTACACAATACACCAAAGCAGTCGCAGTCAATAAGTTCTCGATAATTTTAAATTAACACTATCTAATAACCTCTGTAGTCACTACCGTCATATTAAAAAACTACCAAAATGCATTATATGTCAATTTTGAATAGAAATTTTATATACGTCGTAGTCTAAATAACTCCGGGTCATCAGTAAATAGTTTTATAGTATATAAAGCACCAGTCTATAATATCGTTATGAACTAACATATTAGTCAAAATAACTCCTCGTCATCAGTATGTGTATTATAATGTATTATAATAATATAAAGGAAAGGAGCAATTCCAATGTTGATATCATATTCATTGTACGATTATTGGCATGTATTCGGGATTCGCGCACCCACCCGTTTATATGCGCGCGATTGGGGCCCAAATGTTTGGTGTGGAAATGACTCAAACCACTGTCACTTCGCTCGCATTTTTGCTTGGGGGAACACCGTGCACATTAGCTGGCGACCTTTCTAGAATGCCGTATTGCGACTTGTGCGGATTGTCGCACAAGGTTGATAAGTGCAAGAAAATGAAAGAAGAAAGGAAAGAAAGTACCGCCTACAAAGTTAACAAGGCGCACGGCAGCAATAGAGGAAGATTTGTCGAGGAGTGTCTCTCGAGAAAGTTCACCAGAGTTGGTGGAAAAAGTGCAAGCACTCAGTTTGGACGACCAAGAGGCAGCACTACTCAAGGAAATTGCGGACATGGCCAAAGAACAACGCATAGCGGAGTTGCAGGAGAAGCGAGACGCCATGAAGAGGAGACAGGAAGGGCATCTATTCAGCATGACGCCTTTGGAGGAAGAAGGACGATCAAGAGAACCAGCCGGTGCAATGGCGGCGCCGGCAGCAGCCGCCATTGGACACTCCGAGTATGGAGTGGCAAGGGGACGACAGAGGTCAAGAACAAGACGACGGAGACGAACTCCGTCGGATTCGCGCAGCAGGAGCACCAGCAGCACAAGAAGACGGCGAAGTAAGTGGAGTCTCAGACGGTATGCAGTGTTAGGAAAGGAGGTGAAGAAATTAAATTGCTATGAATTAATTACCGCTTCCATTCGTTGGTGCCTTGACATTGAATGCTTAACTGTAAAGGACTTCCGCGCTTTCCTAGAACATTTATGCTTCATGGCTTCAAGAGCCAGACAAAATTACTTTAATGACTCCACGCATATAGAATATGACAAGGACATTAGGAAATTGACGGAAGTAGAGGGTTTTGCGGCTTTTAGTAGCCGCAACACAGGTGTGGGGATGTTCCACTATGGTATGCACAACATGCGGCCAAGAAAGTCAACCGGCACGGTGCGCAAGTCCAATGCGTACACGAAGGATGGGAAAGCTGGGTGCTTTAGGTGGAACAAAGAGACAGGCTGCAGCAGAACGGACGACGCATGTAATTTTGGGCACTGGTGCGCAAAATGTGGCAGCAAAGGGCACAAAAAATAAAATTGTGCTAAAGACTGAACTGCCGAACACAAGACACGAAGGGAAGGCAGGCGGCTTCTCAAATATCGTATGAAACATTTTGCAGCGGATTGTGGTGTTAGTAATTGCAAACAACAAATACGAGAGACGGTTGATAATGCGTATGTGCGCATTTCAAGCGAGAGACGACAAAAATTTGCTTCCTCTCGTGTTGATAAATTTCCTTCCGTGGCCCAGTTTCAGTGGAATGTTATAACATGTAATAATACAGGTGTGCCTAATGACCCTAATTGTGTAAATGACTCATGTGGTGCCAGCGCTAAACTGGCGGGTATGCCATTAGGTGGTGGCTGTTGTGCAAATAGCAATCCAATTAGTGTTACATGTGCTACTAACCTCGACGAGTTACCTAATTCCAATGGAATAGTGCCGGTATGGGGAGCCAAATGTGTAATGAATGACTTGAACGATAAAACTTTAGGGCAGCATTTAAATAGTACAGACAACATTGCATGTGCTAATACACTTCATAAAATTCAAAACAAACCCGAAGACAGCAACACGTTAGTGTCAGGCGATAAAATAAAAGTTGAATATAGCGTAAAAAGCCAGGTCGATGGAATACTAAATAATTTGAGAAATAAAAATGAATCAAGTAGGGAGGACATGCTCTATGTAGAAACAGTTAGGGGTGATTACTGCTATTGGAATGTCCATATTAAAGAATACCCCAATTCAATACCGAAAATAATTAATGTCAGGAATGACTGTGTTAACGGTAATTGCAGCTGTACGCATTATATAGGAGGCAACCTAGTACAGTTAAAGCCATGTCGATTTATAGGTGAGCTCTTCCTGAGAGGGGACACTGACCCTGATTGGATGTATATTCTGTGGGGAGTGGTGTTCGGGTATCACGTGATAAATATGGATTGTGAGGCAAATTATGAGACTAAATTTAAAAGAATCCGTAATATTCTATACAGAGATATTATAACTAAAAAATTATTGGTTGAACTAGAACAAGGCATAATTTCCCGAACGACACATACCCCACTTTGCGTACATAATATTTTCTGTATACCAAAAACAGATTCGGTAAATAAATTTACGGATCAAGTAGCTCTTAAATTCAATTATAAGAGTGTGGACCATGTAGTTGATTACATGAGTGCCGGTGATTACCTTTCTACGATCGATTTAAAAGACGCGTACAGAGCTGTAGCTATACACCCAACAGATAGGCCAAGGCAAGGGTTGGTTTGGGGATTTAATGATGACATAGGAGTGAAACCGGACTACATGCTTGACAACAGGTTATGCATGGGGTTGTCATCAAGTCCTTTTGTTTTTTCAAAAATATCTGAATTTGTAGTTCGCTGTGCAAATAGAGAAGGCATCTTTAAGATAGTAAATTACTTAGATGATTTTTGCATTGTTTCTTCAGATTGGGAAATGGCTAGGGAGCAGCAAAATAAATTAATTGCCATATTGCGTCGATTAGGTTTTCACATAAATTACAAAAAGTTAATTTGTCCAGGTAGGAAAATAAAATTCTTAGTGATATTAATTGACACCGTTAAACTGGAATTAACACTCCCGGCCGATAAACTTGAGAAATTGCGGAGAATTCTAGCTTCTTTTAGTGGTAAAATGAAAGCAACGAGGAAAGAACTGGAAAGGTTGGCTGGAATGTTAGCCCATTGCGCAAAAGTCGTGCGTGGTGGGCGAACTTTTTCGCGTAGAGTATATGATTTGGTAAATTCTGTGACTCAACCTTATTATAAAGTAAGACTCAACGCGGGTTTCAGAGAGGATTTGAATTGGTGGATTGACTTTACAGACACGTTTAATGGCAAGTTTGCTCCCATGAAATCTATATATAGTGATGCCAGTAAATGGGGATATGGAGCTATGCATGGCACCGATTGGTTAATAGGTTGCTTTGACCCAATTCAGGCAGATCCTCTAAGTTTGACTGTTAAACACCACTACGATCAACCAGATGACGGACTACTTGCTGCGCATATTAATGAACAAGAAATGTGGGCCGTATATGCGGCCGTGAAGCGGTGGGGGCCCAGTTGGGAAGGAGCTGCTATAATGATAATTACAGACAATGCTACAGTAGAATCGGCATTAAACACAGGAAGATCGAAATGTAAATTGATTATGTACTATTTGCGACAGTTGTTTTGGATGTCAATAAAATATCATTTTGTGTTTGCTTCTGTACGCATTAACAGCGAGCTGAATGTAATAACGGACGCTCTAAGCAGGCTAAATACTCCGGGCATGGCTAGTATTATAATTAATGCGGACCCACAAGGTATGCTATGTTGTAGTGACTTATTTCGGCAACATTTGTTTTTCCAGAGCTCGATAAACTCAAAGCAGAACAGAAAGTTCTCCAACTAAAATGCTACGCTCCGAACTCTAGGGCAGCCAGGCGTGTGCAAGTAAACAAGTATCTTTCCTTTGTAGAGGAATTTTCAGATACACATTCTCCTTTACCTTGTGATTCTATGCAAGTAGCACTGTATGCAACTTGGTTGTCTAGGATATTTAAATACTCCTCGGTCATTAATTACTTGAGTGGTCTTAATTATTTTCTAAAATGTCAAGGCGCAACGCCTATAGATTATGAAAATGTTATAGTTAGTTCCACCATTCGAGGAATACGTAGAACTTTAGGCGACATGCCACTGCAGGCGATGCCATTATTGCCACAAATGTTGAAGCAGATATTTTCCTTTCTATCGGACAGCCCAGGGCATATCGCCCGGCGGGCTGCAGTGCTATGTAGCTTTAGAGGACTTTTACGGAAATCGAATGTAACTTTTTCTGATGCTATGCTCCTGCGTGAGGATATAAAATTCTATGCTTGGGGGATGCTGCTAAGAGTTTGTAAAACTAAGACGATACAATTTAAAGAAAGGTTGTTGCATATTCCTATTGCAAGGTGCCCAGATTTAGACATCTGGGCAGTCCATTGGACGGAAAAACATTTGCTTAGTCAACCGGCGATAGGCTCATCGCCCGCATTTTTTATTCCTAAAGATTTCGGAGGAAGCTCTCCGTTAACATATAAGACTTATCAAACAACTTTGAAATTGTTTGCTGGTTTTGCTAGTCTTGACAGAGAATTAATTTCTTCTCACTCATTGCATAGGGGGGGATGCACGTATCTATCAATGTGCGGTGCTTCCTTGGAAGAGATCAAGACAAGAGGTGATTGGACAAGTAACGCGGTATTTCAATACCTTAAGACACCTTTATCCATTCGTATTATGAATGATATACGCGTGGCAGCAAAGCTAGCACTGACTAATTAAGAGAGTTGGGTTGGGGGACCCGGGTTCGGGTCTTTGGCATATTAGTCCCAGCCAGAGAGCTAATAAAGAACTCAGCCCAACTCTGCTTTGTTATTGCCTAATGGTTTATGTGTATTATAATGTATTATAATAATATAAAGGAACGGAGCAATTCCAATATTGATATCATATTCATTGTACGATTATTTGCGTGTATTCGGGATTCGCGCACCCGCCCCTTTATATGCGCGCGATTGGGGCCCCAAATGTTTGGTGCGGAAATGACTCAAACCACTGTCATTTCGCTCGCATTTCTCTTTTTGGTAGGGCATATATAGCCGTGTTTACATGGGAAATTGTGAAGCGATTTAGGCAAATCGATTTATATGAAGCGATGTAGTGGCGCGTTTACACGAGCGAGTTTGAAAGTGTGTCGGCGACCGGGAACCAGCAGCCTTAGTGTTGCGCCTGTAGCCGGCGAGCACTGCTATTTGTTTAGTTTACACTCGTCGATTCGACGCCGATGTAGCTGCTACGTTAATATCGCTTGGAATTTAAGGTTAATTTAATTAAATTTCATTATTTGAGTATGTAATTCTGTTAAATATGATCGCATTCACTAGATTTCGGCCTAATCGGGCCCTAACACTGCCGGGCACCAGCGATTAGTTACAGCTGAGCCTGTAGTCGGCGAGCACTACTATTTTACACTATCGCCGCCCGGGAACCAGCTGAATCGCTTCATCTATACTACCTTGGGAGGTGGTTTACATGTACCGATTTATATGAATCGATTCAGCCCTAAAACGCCTCAGAGTCGCGTTTACACGGCAAATGTGAGTCGATCTAGGCAAGTCGTTTTATATGAGGCATTTTAAATCGCCCGTGTAAACAGGGCTTTAGTCCCAGCCAGAGAACTAATAAAGAACTCAGCCCAACTCTGCTTTGTTATTGCCTAGTGGTTTATATCGTCTATAATATATAAAGTACCAGTCTATAACGTCATATTGTCGTCAGTATTACTAACCGTACGGTGTTAAAGAACATCATGGTCACCAATAATGTAAAGTCCACGGCTGGAATCTGTGGTTGTATAGGCAGGCTATAATCAAATCAATACAGGCAAGAAGAGAAAGGAAGATTATAATGAGTGAAAGTAGAGAGAGAGCCAATCCCTCAGGTTTATTATTTATAGTGGTACATGTGTCTGGTATTGCACACCACCTGACCTTATTCTCCAATGAGAATCAAACATCTCAAGCTCCACCAATGAACACCAAGCATTCCTGGGTTTCCATAGCTACAGTGCTCTTCCCCCCACCACCATGTGGCGTGGCTGCTTGGCCACCACCTGCCCTGAGCTGAGTGTGTGGTGATCCATGACTACCAGAGGGGGGAGGGGGTAGTGAGTAGAGCTCTAAGTGCCCCTTACACACTATCTCCTAGTGCCTCTTTCACACTATCTGACTAACACACAATGACTATTGACCATGAGTAAAGTATCACCAGCAACTACATAAATACAATTATGCACCTGGCTCTATATACCTTTTACCATAATAGACCATTTGCATTCCCCCACCAATGCATTTCATCAGACTATTTTACAACACCATTGGCATGTAGTATGGCAGTTATGAATTCTAAGATTGTGTTTGACCAACACATACACAGTATGACAGTCAACTAGCTGACCTGGCAGTGTACACATCATGGCGGCTAATTATTCTAAGATACAGTTTGAGTAACGAAGAGGCAGACAGTATTACAGCCAGCCATCAAAAACAGCAGTGGTATATAGTATGAGTTATACATACTAAGATAGTGAGTAATAGGCACACAGTATGACAGCCAACCAGCTGACATAGCAGTGCCATGCAGCGTGGAAGCCCATCTTCTAAGATGGTGTCTGAGTAGCAGGGACACATGACCGCCAAGCAGTTACCACACAAGTGTCATGCAGCATAGCAGTTTTATATTCTAAATGACTGTTTTACTGCTTTGACTAGTGGCCACAATACAACAATCAGTCAGTGCACAAGTGGGAATCAGCATGCCAGTCACATGTCAGGTAGTGTTTTAGTGGTGGACACATGGTAGGATAGTTAACAACTTGACAGTGACAGAGTCAACCAAAGGTTCTTTGGGTTATGTTCAGTGAGGTTCCTGCTGTAGAACAGGTAGACAGCACCCAATAAGTGGCACCGAGTCTGCTCAATGCAATATTGGAAACATTGTGGGCCGACAATCAATCACAGCCAGAACACAGGTGTCAGTTTACCTTCACAGGTCTACCAAACTTTAAAAATCATTTGAATCATATCCAGTCTGGCATCCAAGAGTAGTATATAACATGACATTTATATATTCTGGGATTCTGTTTAAATAATGGGCACACAACATGACACCCACCCAAGTGATACACCATTGGTATGTAGAATGAAAGATGCATATTCTAGGATAAGGATTGACCAACTGGCACATGGATATTCACCCACTGCAGCAGCATACAGCATGACAGTTATATATTCTAAGACACTGTTCAAGTAACAGGCACACAGCAGCCAATCAGCTGGCACAACAGTCCCATGACAGCCATATATTACCCTGTACTATTTTGACTCGTGGCCACCCAATACAACAATTAGTCAGAGCACCAGTGGCCACACAATACAAAAATCAGTCAGTGCACCAGTGGGATGATGTAGTGGCCACACAATGCAACAATCTGTCAGTGCACCAGTAGGATGTACTCGCCACACAATACAACAATCAGTCAGTGCATCAGTGGGAGTGCAACAGTGGGAAGTAGTGGCTACACAATACAACAATCCGTGAGTGCACCAGTGGGATGTAGTGGTCACACTAAGGCAACAATCAGTTAGTGCATCAGTGGTCACACAATGCAACACTCAGTCAGTGCACCAGTGGGATGTAGTGGTCACACAAAACAACAAGCAGTCAGTGCACCAGTGGTCACACAATACAACACTCAGTCAGTGCACCAGTGGGATGTAGTGGTCACACAATACAACAGTCAGTTAGTGCACCAGTTGGGTGTAGTGGCCAGACAACGCAACAGTCAGTCAGTGCACCAGTGGGATGTAGTAGCCACTCAATACAACAATCAGTCAGTGCACCAGTGGGATGTAGTAGCCACACAGTACAACAATTAGTCAGTGCATCAGTGGGATGTAGAGTCACACAATGCAAACAATCAGTCAGTGCACCAGTGGGATGTAGTGGCTACACAATACAACAATCAGCCAGTGCATCAGTGGGATGTAGCAGCCACAACAATCAGTCAGCGTATCAGTGGAATGCCAGCTAGATAGTCTTAGATAGAGTTTTAGTGGTGGAGGCATGGTAGAATAGTTAACGACTTGATACACCAGTGGTATGTAGCATGATACAGATTCAGTCAAAGGTTTTTGGGTTATGTTTGGCAAGGTCGCTGTTGTATTGCTGATAAACATCTCACAATAGACATTATTTCAAACAATTCGGAACCTGTGGTCCCTCCCTTCATTTGCATTACAATATTGGCTACACATCTCCACGTCTGGCAATCCTGATGCTTTCCCGCTTAGATACAAGTGCCAGTCCCAGCTTATTGAGGCCTTTGAATGATTTATCTCTCAGCTCATGACTATGCAGGGCTGCTCCGATTCCATAAAAGGAATTATTGGTAGCTTCGTGGAGAGTGAGGTTACCAGTATCCATGAGCATATCCATCAAGTCTGGGTTTTGATCAAACTTTAGATCCAAGACTCTTTTCAGTACAGTCTCCCTTTGTTGACGCCAGTCTGGTGAATCGGGAACCTGGTCAGCCATCCGCTTTGCTTGCAGTGGGGTGGGTGCCATAACAACCTGTCTAAAGTGCTCCACTTCACCCACAACCCTACACTTTTCCACTTGAAAATTTGAAATTCTAGCAACTCAGATGACTCGAATCATCCGAGTCGTGTTAATCGATTACGCCCTATGTCGGCAACGTGGCGGCGGTGTTGACGATCTGTTGAGAACGCTCCGACTGTGTAGCACCCCCCCCCCGGCCCCATGTTGGGTTCTGGGCGGGACTCCCTGAGCCGACACCTCGTACAGCAGATCGAGCACGAGGCTGTCTTTACAAAACGTGTAACCAACATGTCTGAGAACAAGGCATGAGCCCATTAACATTCACCTATACTCAATAACCCGCCGACCATTTCACCGAGAAAGATGATGCTATGAATGCTTTTGGCGTGCTGACGATAACTTTGATCATATTCTTTTGCAAGTACAACTGTTTTGTGACAGAAAACAGCGGGTTGTGTCCTGGTACAATCGTGTGGTTAATAACAGCAGGTCCGTGTGTGTACATAATCAAACACGAGACTGCGTGACGTCAGCATTAAGTCTAGTCACCATCTAAATTGTCGTCTGCTGATCGCATTCTAAAATGTCCATTGATGTAGAGGTTGAATTAAAATTGGTTTACGTATAGAATCTTTTACTGGTAATGATGATCTTCATTTTACCATACAAATGCCGCCCATGGCCATCGAATGTCATCACCAGACGGGATGGCTGAATGAGTTGAGCGTCTCTTTCCCCTTTTGTTAGATCGTGGGATTTGAACCAACTGGTTCGAACCCTGGTCGAGTCAAACCAATGACTTAAAAATGTATACTTGTCGCTTCCTGGCCAGGCGCTCGGCATTATTAGGATAGGGCAAGGACTGGTTGGCTCAGTGTCAGGATAATGTGATTGAGTGGGATATTATCAGGTCATGGTGTTGGTGGCCTGGTCTCCAATCCCAGTGGGGCAGCACTAGAAAGTCGCCATGAGTGCGCACTGTCACAAGTCGGTACACGTCCCAATATGACCATAGGACGTAAAACTCCAGCAACCAGCCAACCGAATGCCATATGTTGTCATGGTGACAGACATGATGCGACAGACGTGCACAAGGAGCTCAGTGTGTGCGGTGTGGACGTTACCTCACACATGAGTCCACACACACACGATGTCTGTCAATGAATGGTTCCCCAAAGAATTCCCACCCCATTACATTTCCTGCAATAATTTGTGATGACTTTTTGGAAGATGAGCTCGTGTCTGCCTGTGCTATGAAGCATTGCATTGCTTAAAACATGATTTACTGATGAGTATGATCACCGATATTATTAATACGCACCGTAGAAAACAATAGCAACAAATGAGACACAAGACTTTTGAAATATATAGTTGGATGAGTAATTCCTCTGGCTGGTACCTCAAAAAGGCCCTCCGTTTATTTTATGAAGCAAATTTCCCTGCCGAATGGAGGCAGAGACAGTAGCGTGCAGACGCACGCGACGGCACGCTGCCGCAACCGAATATGGTCTGCCCAGTAGGCAGGCCCGACTTCAAAACAGCACAGTGCTGCATAAACACGTCGGCTGCACTGTCCCATCGGACCATTTCACCAATGATTAACCATAGCCTTTGCTCTAATAATACTTGCGTAACTAGTTACAAGACACGAATTTACATACATACATTTGATGTATGCCACAAATAGAGGGAAAGACATACATAAAATGTGATATTAACAGACACTATTTGAATATTAATTACTTGAATTCAAGCAGGCTATTCACAAAATAACATAATAAGTATTCTTTTAAATAGCAACTATATAGCCGTGCTATATTGCACATTAAATAATGTATGTGTTCTTTTCTTAGATTCATATTTGAAAAAGGAAGTTATTTCTTAGTTTCTTCTTGATATGGTACTCGTGAAATTACTTCTCTGTCTAACAAGATTCCAAATATATGATCATGTATAGAAATGTACACACAAATATTTAAATCAATTTTATGTGGAGAAATATCCAACTTGACACACTGTTTCTGTAAATACAGTTGATATATTTGGCTTTACTTCCAATAACTTAGCAAACTTGTCACTACATTTTGTATATGATGTAGAAGTGGAATAACAGACATGCTGCGTATCGAGATCGGTTTTGTGAGATTATCTAGACAAAATTCCGGTCTCCTTACCTGAGTGGTAACAAAGTGAAGGGGTTTGTCATAGCGAGGAACAATGTGCTGCGGTCTCAGCTCGGACGTCACCCACTCGGAACAGTTCTGGCACCCAACCTGCTCCATGGTTACGGGATTGGTGGTAGCTTAGCGACGACCACACCCAGGATAGCTACTGGTGCTCGTGCTCACTGTCCCGTTTCTCCAAGTGGCAGCTACCAACAATAATACGTTGCACTGAACACAATATGATTAGACACATTGGATCATCACACTCTCAATGTGGATACTTAGATAGTCAGGGAGTGTGTGATCATCTAGCGGCATTACACCAAGGCATATCCATGGTTACTGTAGTGTCCGTGTCAGTTCTTACAGTTATGGGTTCAGCATAGGCTTGCTGCTGTCATCATCTAGTCAGTCGGTTCCTGAGTCTGCAATGCTCACGTAAGTGAGTGGAACATCCGTCCTGCTGTGTGTGATGCAGCCCCTAGTGTGTATGTCACCCACACAGTGCCGCAGTATGACAGCTCTGTGCCGAGCAAAGGTTCGCGTTGGTAATTGATAGTATAATAATATATAGCACTGTTCCCATAACACACTTCTGCCTTGGCGTTGCATCTGAGGCCTACGGACACGACAGACACGGCAGTATGTGGCAGAGGGCCATTTGTTTGTGCGTCTCTATGTGCACAACTAATGCTGCAGTGAAACAGGTCCGTTTGTACTGAATGTGGTCAGAGGTAGCCCGAGGTGGATTGGGTGGGGCGGGGTGATGGGTGGTGGCGGTGATGAGATGATCATTGGGGATGAGGGATAGGGGAGGATGGTGCTGGCTGATTCATGCCTGGCACTAACTGGACCGACAGGGCACTATGAGAGTCGGCTGGCAACAGTTAACGCGCCTACCCATCAGAGAGGCTGGCTAAGATTGCGAATGTAGCGAACCCCGGGTTTCCTTGGAAACTATGTAGTCGGGCCCAGTCTGTGCGAGTTGGGCCCAGTCTGTGCGAGTTGGGCGTTGTGCGAGTTGGGCCTATCTGAGCAGGGCACGTGATGCCCGCAAGACATCTGCCGACAGAGTGATGGTCACCAGACACCTGCGGGACTCTTGGCGTTTTGTCAGCGCCATACAGGTATCACAGAGGTTGTGCAGCGGGTTCCAGGTTGTGCGCATACATTAGTTGTACATCTGTTGTAGGTTTGATGTCTGGCGAGCACAGAAAACGCCCATGTGAGTACTTGAAGCAGGTGTGGCAGGAAATCGCAAACCCCTGGAAATTGCACACCCCGGGGTTTGCGATTTCCTGGGAAATCACAAAACCCCTTGGAAATTGCAAACCCCCATGTAATATTCAACTAACACACTAGTAAATAATGGTTCATTGAGATATTTGGTGCATGCACAATATGAATTTGGAATATTAAAATGGTTCTATTTACTGTATGCAGTGACTGAAGTTGGAACTAAAAAGGCCATTTTGTTAACATCATTGTTTACATTGCCAATCCTCTTTGCCTAGCCTGGTCCCCTGGCCTTTGTTTCAAAAGAGGTCACCACCTAGTGGAAAACATGGGTACTGGAACCCAACTACTCTTTACCTGGCCTTTAGAATGGCCACAGTCGCGACATCTGTGAATAAAGGCCGTTTTCAGTGCATGTACGGTCAGAATTACGAACTGGATTATCACAAAGATGTTTTCATCAGGATAAGCAGTGCCAAATATGGGGGCTTTGTGATTTCCAGGGGGGATATGTGATTTCCTAGGAAACCGCAAACCCCCATGCCCATATATGGAATGGGGGTTTGTGATTTCCTAGGAAATCACAAGTGGGGGTTTGCGATTTACAGGGTTTGCAATTTCCTGCTACACCGGTTCAGCAGTTGGCGGCCGACCAAGTCTGGTGTTGCTGACATATACTGTTCAGTTAATGCCCAGCATTATATCAATAAAAACCGAGTGTTTCTTTGTTCAGGAGTTTGTCAACGACGACATACAGAGTGTACGTAGCTGCTCTAACAGCAGTCCCGGACTGTACAATAAATCCATAGCAATCTCAACACGCCCGGTCATTTCCAGTCATATTATATCTCAGGTAGTTACACTTGTAAAGGCGAACACATTTCTAATATTCATAGATTATGTAGAAATCAGGAAACTGGACGCACTGCCTGTTATATGGGGCAGGACTAGAACTTAGAAGCGCGTAAAACGATGGTTTATTAAAAGATAATCGTCACCCATTTTGCAACAGCCCACCATCTACAATCATTGCGCTCTCATTTTGATCATAATTAATATTGAGTAGTTTAATTTGTGAATTTATATGTAATTTTGAATTACGATCGTTCTTATACACCGCTATGCCTATACCGGTACCCTGGCACACCGGTACATCGGTGGCTGCACCATGTATGACACCCCTGTAGCAGGTTCTCGGTGGCACTCATCATTACAGTTCGCCTCCAGTTGTAGGACCCCTTAGGGGAGCAACATTTTCGCAATTGTCTCCCTCCCTTATAAGTTATAGTAATACACATACTTTCCAAATGAATAATATATTCAAGATGGCCGACCAATAAACAAACGCATAGTCAGTTATAGTTGTAATACATAACACCCGAAAGCATGATTGTATAATCAAACTAATCACAATAACGACAACAAAGCTACTCGCTGCTTTGGAGAGATGAATTAAGAAATTACATCACATAATATGTTGCATGAAGTTCTTAGTAAGGAGTGAATACGGTACAGACTACTGGTGGTGTTGTGTGTTGGGCCTGCGTGATATTCTTGTATGATTTGTTGGGAGGACATTTAACCAAAATGGTGGTTGAACATTTAATCGAACAGACCGATGAGAATTCGGTCGTGAGAAACCTGCTGTACCATGACCGACTCTGCTGAGTAATCCCCCCCCTCCCCACACACACACAAATACACACATACAAACACACGCACACGCACTCACCGAACACAGCACCATCTATACTGAGGTAACCCTCCACACACGCATACTCACCGAACACTGCACCATTTATACTGAGGTAACCTCCACACACACCCACTCACCGAACACAGCGCCATCTATACTGAGGTAACCCTCCACACACACAGACTCACCAAACACTGCACCATCTATACTGAGGTAACCCTCCACACACACACACTCACCGAACACTGCACCATCTATGCTGAGGTAACCCTCCACACACACCCACTCACCGAACACTGCACCATCTATACTGAGGTAACCCTCCACACACACAGACTCACCGAACACTGCACCATCTATACTGAGGTAACCCTCCACACACACCCACTCACCGAACACTGCGCCATCTATACTGAGGTAACCCTCCACACACAGACACTCACCGAACACTGCACCATCTATACTGAGGTAACCCTCCACACACACACACTCACTGAACACTGCGCCATCTATACTGAGGTAACCCTCCACACACACACACTCACCGAACATTGCACCATCTATACTGAGGTAACCCTCCACACACAGACACTCACCGAACACTGCACCATCTATACTGAGGTAACCCTCCACACACACACACTCTCACCGAACACTGCGCCATCTATACTGAGGTAACCTCCACACACACACACTCAGCGAACACTGCACCATCTATACTGAGGTAACCCTCCACACACACACTCAGCGAACACTGCACCAGCTATACTGAGGTAACCTCTACACACACACTCACCGAACACTGCGCCATCTATACCGAGGTAACCCTCCACACACACACACTCACCAAACACTGTGCCATCTATACTAAGGTAACCCTCCACACACACACACTCACTGAACACTGCGCCATCTATACTCCACACACACCTGTAAAGAATGTAAGTCTTGACTCTACCGTGTCCGTGATACAAGTGGTTTATTTGCCTTCCTCTCGCTGGTTCCTTCGCTGGTTCCGCGGCCGGTTCCCGGCCGCCCTTCACACACCGTAACCAGCTCACCAGCTTATTAGCATATGTTACATCTTCCTTTCCTTAAACAAGTTTAAACATTTCACAATGGTCATGATTATACACGGCAATAAAGTTTCATCAAATTGCGTGGCAATATAGTGTTATACATGTGCATGTTACTCAATCTGTGTTGAGCTTGATTTCTTTATGTCTCTAGCACTTAATTCTAACATATGTCAATTTATCTTACCGACAGTACATCGACTCCATTATACGTTGTACAATTTTAGTTTAACAACACTTGCTTCTATGACTTATGTTCTAGTACTCTAGGTGGCCAGCCCTGGCCTACATTCCACTGTTGTTTTGCTTGATGCCATCAGGCCTGAGCTTGCTACTTCACTCACTTGTTTACATTGCTTACAGTGCTTTGACTTCTCTCTACTACACACCCTTAACTACCTGCTTAATTGTCTATTCCTAACCGGTGAACCGGGTGTATGGCTCTCCCATACCTCGTTATATAATCGTTTTCTGGCTCGTATACAGTATAGTCGAAATCGTCTATGCTACCATTGTCAGTTGTCTTTTTCTCGTTTTTGTGTTCCCGCGTACGTTCATTTCCCTTCCTTTGCATTTGGCCATCCCTCTTTATTTTGAATATGTGAACACGATTTCGATTTACTACTTTGTTTACTGCATTTGTTATTTTGTATCTTCTGTTTAGTTGTTCGTCTGCACGTGTGATTGTACCTTCAGCCCACTCGCCTGTATGCGTTAAGTATTTTACTCTGTCCGC
Source organism: Branchipolynoe longqiensis (assembly GCA_030323885.1). Classification (NCBI taxonomy): domain Eukaryota; kingdom Metazoa; phylum Annelida; class Polychaeta; order Phyllodocida; family Polynoidae; genus Branchipolynoe; species Branchipolynoe longqiensis. The sequence goes on from CM059198.1 coordinate 41,224,286, forward strand.
GGTGTTTCCGCATGCCTGTCAAACCATTTCTTTTGATTTTTTTGTACTTTGATGATCTGTTGTTTTTTTTCTTCTTGAGCATACGGTTTCAAATGTTCTGATGTAGCAGGAATTTTCGACCTAAGTCTCCTACTCATGAGGAGTTGTGCTGGCGATGCTAGTAATACCTCAAGCGGAGTATTTCTCACATTTAACAATGCCATATTATAATCTTTGCCTTCCTTAACTGCTTTTTTGATCATTATTTTTATACTTTGTACTGTTCTTTCCACCTGCCCATTGCTTTGTGGGTGGTGTGGACTCGTATACACCGGTTTAAAACCATATTCATTGGCAAATGCCCTGTATTCGGCACACGCGAACTGTGGTCCGTTATCTGTGACTATTGTGACTGGAATACCATGCCGACCAAACAATTGTTTGAGCACTTTGATAACCACTGCACTTGTTATCGAACTAAGTTCCGCAATTTCAGGAAATTTTGAATAGTAATCGATAGCCACTACAAACATTTGGTCTTTGATTTGAAAAAGATCTACTCCAATTTTTTGGTACGGCAATCCTGGTATTTCATGTGGTTGCATAGGTTCTTTATGCAGTTTCTTTCTGAAGTTTTGACACAATGCACATCTTGCTACGACATCTTCTAGCTCTTTTTGCATGCCTGGCCAAAACAGGTAGTCGCGCGCTAACTGCTTACTTTTCGTAATACCCATGTGTGTCTCATGCAATTTTTTAAGCATCTGTGACTGCATGGATTGCGGAACTATTATTTTTGCCCCTTTGAACAACATTCCATTATCATATGTTATTTCCGTCTGATACGTGTGAAAAGCTTTTGCATTTTCTGGCACTAAGTTACTGTGCTCAGGCCATCCTGGCTTGACTAATCTAACAACCTCTACTAGAGCTGCATCTTTTTTTGTTTCTGTACGTATCTGTTTTGTAGCTTCATCTAATAGCATGATCGATGCAACATGCATGTTCTGATCGAAGAGGTCGTTCGGTTCGATCGTCTCGCTGTGATCTCATGATAGCGCGTCTGCAACAAATATTAGAGAGCCTTTAATGTACGAAACATTTATGTCATACGTTAATAGCCGCATTCGCATGCGTTGCATTCGTGCTGATAACTCATGCAACGGCTTACTCAAAATCGACACCAAAGGTTTGTGATCAGTTTGGACTTGTACTGTTTTCCCGAATATATAATTATGGAACTTTTTACATCCAAAACAGATTGCGAGAAGTTCTTTCTCAATTGTGGCATAGTTTGACTGGGTTTTGTCTAATGACTTAGAAGCTAAAGCAATAGGACGATTTTCTTGTATTAATGCAGCCCCAAGCCCTAACTTGGATGCATCTACTTGTAGCGTTACCTATTTTTTCACATTGTAGAATCTGAGTACTGGTGCAGATGTAAGCAATCTTTTCAGTGTGTCGAATGCATTCTGCTGCTCTACCTCCCAATGCCAAGCAACTGTTTTACTTACTAGCTGGCATAAAGGCTTACAGATTAGGTATGAATTTGGCTACATACCCGATCATCCCTAAGAACTGCTGTACTGCAGCTACACTACTCGGTGTCGGCATGTCTGTTATAGCTTGCACCCTCTCCTTACTTGGCATTAACACTTCTTTGGTAATGACGTGTCCCACATACGCTACCTCCGTTTTACAAATTTTGGACTTAGCCGGATTTAGTTTGAGGTTTACCTCCCTTGCTCTACTTAAGACTGCTCTTTTATCGTCTTGCCATATACCAAGATATCATCAGTCACCACATTGACTCCTTTCATACCATCTAAGATTTTGTTCATCTCATATATAAAAATGTCACCTGCCGTACAGACGCCAAACGGTAACCTTGTGTAACGGAAACGCCCCCACGGAGTGTTAAACGTGCCAATTTTAGAGCTCTCCTCATCCAGTTCCACCTGCCAGTACCCGCTATTAGCATCTAACACCGAGAAATATTTGGCTCCGTCTAGCTTAGACACTACTTCTTCAATGGTACGGGTAGGATACGGCCCTCTTTTAATTGCTTTATTTAACTTTGTCGGATCCAAACAGACCCTGATTTTGTTTGGCTTCTTAACAATGGTAATGGAATTGACCCAAGGTGTTGGGTCAATCACTTTTACTATTACATTCAGGTCAATCATGCGCTCCAACTCGGCTCTTACTTTACTTTCAATCGCATGTGGGATCCTACGTGGTGGATCCACGCATGGCTCTACATTCTGGTCTACATATATTTTAGCTTTAGTTTTAATTTTCCCTAACCCTTGGAATAGATCAGAATATTCTTTTACCAGTTCATGAGCTTGCTCGCTGCTGTCCGGCATGGCTGCTTCCCTTGTTGGCCGTGTGCTGCTTCCGATCGCTGCTTCATCTACATCAACCGTGTCGATGCGTGCCACCAACTCAAGACGAACACACGCCTCTTTCCCCAGGATCGGCGCCCCGACGTTGGTGATTTGGAAGCGCATCTCTTGTCCTCTGACGTTCGTCGTACATTCTCCCACTGGACGAATTCTCGCTCCTCCATATGCGACCAGGTTGCACTTGCTTGGTTTAATCTTCAAACTCCCGATCTTCTCGACGATCCATGCTGACAAGATGTTCGCCTGAGATCCAGTATCCATCTTGAACCTCACTACCGCTGCTCCTATCCTGACGTTGATGAACCACAGGTCACAATTGGCGTTATTGTCTGACAACGCCCCCACAAATATGTCGTCCTCCAGTGACTCCTCTGACATAGGGCGTGCCACTTCATGTGGCATGTTGTGTTCATCGGCAACAATTTCGTCCACCGGTGATCATTGCACTTGACTCCTGCAGACTTTTATGAAATGTCCAATTCTACCACAGCCGGCGCATGCCTTCCCATTAGCTGGACACTGACCCTTATGGTGGTTGAGCCACACCACCCACACGGTGTTCGTCCTGCGTTTGGTACTGTGCTCGCTGAGTTTTTCCTTCCCCATGTAGGTGCCGGCTTACGTACCGGTGCCGCCGCCGGGTATGGTTGACGCCTACCAATGGCATCCACTACTGCCATAGGCTGTCCCCTTGACAGTTGAGCCGCTGTGTGCTCACTCATGCAGCACATGTCTTCGCATAACTGCAGTGTTAAGTTGGAAGTTTGTAATAACTTGTCCCTTAACGTGTCACATTTTACACCACACACAATGCGGTCACACAACAATGACTCTTCAGCTTCTCCGTACTCACAGTGTGGTATTAAATTCTTCAGTTCTCTTATGAAAGCGTCCATTTTCTCATCACCTTGGTCATACGAATTAAATTTATACCATAAAACTGTTCTGTTCGTCTTACACTCACAGTACTGACAAAACGCTTCTACTAGTGGTGCTAGTTTGTCTTGTTGAGCAGGTGCAAATTTCATTGTACGAAACACTTTCTGAGCCTCCGCCCTGCCACGTGTAGGAAAATGCACGCTTGCGTTTTTTCAGGTTTAGCAGCTATCCCTGCTGCAGTAGCGTATATTTCATAACTTCCATACCACTTGTGCCAATTTGAAGCCAAATGTTCGTCCATGTTCAGGTGCCCCGGTGGTTTTAGGCCTTGCAGCGACATTTCGGTGTCGTGGTCCGGATCTGACACCATGTAAAGAATGTAAGTCTTGACTCTACCGTGTCCGTGATACAAGTGGTTTATTTGCCTTCCTCTCGCTGGTTCCTTCGCTGATTCCGTGGCCGGTTCCCGGCCGCCGTTCACACACCGTAACCAGCTCACCAGCTTATTAGCATATGTTTAAACACCCACTCACCGAACACTGTGCCATCTCCGCTGAGGTAACCCTCCACACACACTCACCGAACACTGCACCATCTATACTGAGGTAACCCTCCGCACACACCCACTCACCGAACACTGCGCAGTCTATACTGAGGTAACCCTCCACACACACTCTCACCGAACACTGCGCCGACTTCACTGAGGTAACCCTCCACACAGACACACATGCACTCACCGAACACTTCACCGTCTCTGCTGAGGTAACCCTCTACAAACACACACACTCACTGAACACTGCACCATCTATACGGAGGTAACCTCAACACAGATCCACTCACTGAACACTGCACCATCTATACTGAGGTAACCGTCCACACACACTCACCAAACACTGCGCCGTCTATACTGAGGTAACCCTCCACACACAGACACTCACCGAACACTGCACCATCTATACTGAGGTAACACTCCACACACACTCACTCACCGAACACTGCACCATCTATACTGAGGTAACCTCCGCACACACACACTCACGGAACACTGTGCCATCTATACTGAGGTAACCCTCAACACACACCCACTCACCGAACACTGCACCGTCTCCACTGAGGTAACCCTCCACAGACACACACACACCAAACACTGCGCCATCTATACTGAGGTAACCCTCCACACACACACTCACCTAACACTACGCTGTCTCCGCTGAGGTAACCCTCCACACACACACTCACTGAACACTGCACCATCTATACTGATGCAACGTCCAGACACACCCACTCACCGAACACTGTGCCATCTATACTGAGGTAACCCTCCACACACACACACTCTCACCGAACACTGTGCCATCTGTACTGAGGTAACCTCAACACCCACCCACTCACCGAACACTGCACTGTCTCCGCTGAGGTAACCCTCCACACACACATGCACCGAACACTGCACCATCTATACTGAGGTAACCTCCACACACACACACTCACCGAACACTGCACCATCTATACTGAGGTAACCCTCCACACACACACATTCACCGAACACTGCGCCATCTATACTGAGGTAACCTCCACACACACACTCACCGAACACTGCACCATCTACACTGAGGTAACCACCCACACACACCCATGCACTGAACAGTGCACCATCTATACTGAGGTAACCAACCACACACACACACTCAAAGAACACTGCACCATCTATTCTGAGGTAAACCTCCACACACACCCACTCAACGAACACTGTGCCATCTATACTGAGGTAACCTCCACACACACCCACTCACCGAACACTGCACCATCTATACTGAGGTAACCATCCACACACACCCACTCATCGAACACTGCACCATTTATACTGAGGTAACCACCACACACACCCACTCACCGAACACTGCACCATCTATACTGAGGTAACCATCCACACACACCCACTTACCGAACACTGCACCATTTATACTGAGGTAACCTCCACACACACCCACTCACCGAACACTGCGCCATCTATAGTGAGGTAACCTCCACACACACACACTCACCGAACACTGCGCCATCTATACTGAGGTAACCCTCCACACACACTCAGCGAACACTGCACCAGCTATACTGAGGTAACCTCCACACACACACACTCACCGAACAATGCGCCATCTATACTGAGGTAACCCTCCACAGACACACACTCACCGAACAATGCGCCATCTATACTGAAGTAACCCTCCACACACAGACACTCACCAAACACTGCACCATCTATACTGAGGTAACCCTCCACACACACACTCACCGAACACTGCACCATCTATACTGAGGTAACCCTCCACACACACTCAGCGAACACTGCACCATCTATACTAAGGTAACCTCCCCACACACCCACTCACCGAACACTGCGCCATCTACACTGAGGTAACCACCCACACACACCCATTCGCTGAACACTGCACCATCTATACTGAGGTAACCCTCCACACACACACACTCTCCCCGAACACGGCGCCATCTATACTGAGGTAACCTCCACACACACAGATTCACCGAACACTGCACCATCTATACTGAGGTAACCTCCACTCACACACACTCACCGAACACTGCACCATCTATACTGAGGTAACCCTCCACACACACACTCACCGAACACTGCACCATCTATACTGAGGTAACCCTCCACACACACTCAGCGAACACTGCGCCATCTATACTGAGGTAACCTCCCCACACACCCACTCACCGAACACTGTGCCATCTACACTGAGGTAACCACCCACACACACCCATGCGCTGAACACTGCACCATCTATACTGAGGTAACCCTCCACACACACACACTCACCGAACACTGCACCATCTATTCTGAGGTAACCCTCCACACACACCCACTCACCGAACACTGTGCCATCTATACTGAGGTAACCTCCACACACACCCACTCACCGAACACTGCACCATCTATACTGAGGTAACCATCCACACACACCCACTCACTGAACACTGCACCATTTATACTGAGGTAACCTCCACACACACCCACTCACCGAACACTGCACCATCTATACTGAGGTAACCATCCACACACACCCACTCACCGAACACTGCACCATTTATACTGAGGTAACCTCCACACACACACTCACCGAACACTGTGCCATCTATACTGAGGTAACCTCCACACACACACACTCACCGAACACTGCACCATCTATACTGAGGTAACCCTCCACACACACACACACTCACTGAACACTGTGCCATCTCTGCTGAGGTAACCCTCCACACACACTCACCGAACACTGCACCATCTATACTGAGGTAACCTCCACACACCCCCACTCACCGAACACTGTGCCATCTCCGATGAGGTAACCCTCCAGACACACACTCACCGAACACTGCACCATCTATACTCAGGTAACCCTCCACACACACCCACTCACCGAACACTGCACCATCTATACTGAGGTAAACCTCCACACACACACTCACCGAACACTGCGCCGTCTGTACTGAGGTAACCCTCCACACACACACTCACCAAACACTGTGCCGTCCATACTGAGGTAACCCTCCACACACACCCACTCACCGAACACTGTGCCGTCTATACTGAGGTAACCCTCCACACACACACTCACCGAACACTGTGTCGTATTTACTGAGGTAACCTCCACACACACACTCACCGAACACTGTGCCGTCTCCGCTGAGGTAAAACTTCACACATGCACATGCACACTCACTGAACACTGCACCATCTATACTGAGGTAACCTCCACACACACACACTCACCAAACACTGTGCCATCTATACTGAGGTAACCCTCCACACACACATACTCTCACCGAACACTGTGCCATCTATACTGAGGTAACCTCAACACACACCCACTCACTGAACACTGTGCCGTCTATTCTGAGGTAACCCTCCACACACACACACTCACCGAACATTGTGCCGTCTCCGCTGAGGTAACCCTCTACACACACACTCACCGAACACTGCACCATCTATACTGAGGTAACCCTCCACACACACACACACTCATTGAACACTGTGCCATCTATACTGAGGTGACCCTCCACACACACACACTCACCGAACACTGCACCATCTCTGCTGAGGTAACCCTCCAGACACACACACTCACCGAACACTGCGCTGTCTATACTGAGGTAACCCTCCACACACACACACTCACCGAACACTGTGCCGTCTATACTGAGGTAACCCTCCACACACACACTCACCGATCACTGTGCCGTCTATACTGAGGTAACCTCCACACACACCCACTCACCGAACACTGTGCCATCTCCACTGAGGTAACCCTCCACACACCCACACTCACCGAACATTGCACCATCTATACTGAGGTAACCTCCACACACAGACACTCACCGAACACTGCATCGTGTCCGCTGAGGTAGCCCTCCACACACACACACTTCTGGGGGCGACACTTCTGGGGACGACAACAGTCCATCTCCAGAAGTGGTTCAAGTCGCTCAGAGACACCAACACGCAGCTCCACAAGAAAAAGAGCGGGGACGGAGCCGTTGACCTGACTGAGCGGGAATAGTGGATCCTGCGCAAGTTCGGGTTCCTGCGGTCCATCATCCATAACCGACCGGAGCCCTGCAGGAGTGTAAGTACATAATCTTTTATCGTTCTTACAAGTGCGCCGTTAGTATTCTCGTAAAACCGCTCGTATTCTAATTTTGTTATGTTATGCTTTTGTTGTATTTATGTAAATATTCTAGTTATTTGTTAAATGTTATTTATTTCTTTAATGTTGAGTTGTTGTGTTGTTGTTCTTAAATCGAGATATTGACAATAGATGTATCGAGATATAATCGTTATAAATCGATGTTTGCATTTAACGTTAATTATTTTTTCTGTATATATTTTTGATTTACTGTTGACTGTTATGATTTTGTCTTGCAGTTGGCAGCTCCTGTCGCGGCTCCGCAGCTAGATGTCAGCCTGGACGATAATGTGCTGACCGATGTGGAGGTGGCGATGGACGAGGAGCTTCCACCCACTCCCCCTGCTAGATTCCGAGAGCGGGGAAAGGGGAGAACGGAGAGGGAAGCGATCTGCCCCAGTCGACGAGAACCTCCTCGCTGCCATCCACAAGAGGTTCGACGAGTCTGGGGAGATCCTCAAGGTGATGCAGCCGCCTCCTCCACCGACGGTGACGAAGCGCGTGGCATTTGCCAACTATGTGTGGGACATGATCCTCATGATGCCGGAGGAGCGGTTTGTGTCGATTTGTGGTGCACTCAACCGCATGGTGTCGCACCATCTGGAGGAGGAGGAGGAATGAACATTCGTGGCCCCGGTGGTTCATGTGGCTGCTCCTGCTCCTGCACCTGCTCCTGCACCTGCTCCTGCACCTGCTCCTGTGCCTGCAAGTGAGGCATACCAGCCTCAACCCCACCAGTGGACTCACCAGCCACCAGCGGCATCACCATGGGCTTCACAGACACACGAGTATGTGCAGCGCTATATGGGGCAGCCGCACATACATCATCAGCCACAGCCTCTGCCACCTCTGCCAAGTCTTCCGCCTCAGCCTCTGCCTCCAACTCTGCAACAGCCGCTCCCCGTGGGTCACGAGCCGGCCGCAGCTCCACTGGTGGTACGGCCATCACCGCCGCAGACTCCTGGACAACTCCGGACACTAGGGCTCTCCCGAAGTCATGGTGCGTGTGGGTGGTCCGGCCACTGTGGGTGCGGCATGGCTGGCGACTTCCACTGCTGCAGACGTCGCGACTCCTATACAAGTCAACCCCACCCAAGTGAACTTGTCTGCCCAGACGGACTATTGAACTTGTCGGGGCTGTCGGGGATTTCTGGCATGTTGGGGGCCAACTTGGACCTATTCCCCTCGTCAGCCACACAGTCACCACTCAAAATGGCAAGGGAGAGAAGTGAATGTAAATATTTGTATATATGTGTAGATATGTAGTCTTAGTTTGTATTTATCTTTGTACATTTGTATGTATATATGTATATATATTGTATATATATATATTGTTTGTACATTTTTATGTATATATGTAAATATGTGTCAAGATGTGTAAATAAATAAATATAGTGTAAATTTTAATTTTTGTGTCCGCGTTCAGTAAAGGCATGCCATCATTTAATTGTTATACATTAAAGTACAATTAAAATTAAAATTAACACATAAATAACAACTGAAAATTTAAAATATTTATAATAAATATTTAAGTCCCTACCCTATCTTTCTCCTTCCCCTTTCTCCCTCCCCTCCCTCCCTCCCTCGCTCTCTCTTCCTCCCTCTCTCTATCTCTCTTCCTCCCTCTCTCTCTATCTCTCTTCCTCCCTCTATCTCTCTTCCTCCCTCTCTATCTCTCTTCCTCCCTCTCTCTATCTCTCTTCCTCCCTCTCTCTCTCTCTCTTCCTCCCTCTCTCTATCTCTCTTCCTCCCTCTCTCTATCTCTCTTCCTCTCTCTCTCTATCTCTCTTCCTCCCTCTCTCTCTCTCTCTTCCTCCCTCTCTCTATCTCTCTTCCTCCCTCTCTCTATCTCTCTTCCTCTCTCTCTCTCTCTTCCCCTCCCTCCCTCCCTCCCTCCCTCTAACTCGTCTCCCCCTTTCTGTCTCTGTGTCACTCTATTTTTCCCTGTGTTCTTAGTATGTATGTAAAAGATTAATTCATGTAAAAAGAGGAGATTCATTACAATTACATTAACTAGATGACTTTAAATTAGGGAGCGAAAGAACGTAACAGACATGTAAAATTGTGTTTTCATATCTATAAAATGATATCGTTTATTTTACTAGACATATAAACATATTAGCATCTCATATAACAGGAGACATGTCACAACATCACAGACATGTAAATAAGCGATAACAGTACAGTGTCAAGAAAAGCACATAAGTTTGCAAAAACAGTACACAGACACAGCGCATACAGACTGATAAAATGTTTTGTCAGATCATCCTGTCTTGCCATGACAGTGCTCCGGCGGGTGAGACGACCCAGTCTTTAATTAGATTGCGCTGTTCCTTTCCTAGCTTGGACGCGGTGTTGGGGTTAACAGGTAGAACGTCAATGTCAGGAAGGTTGTGGCCCTCTCGCCAACCTCCAGGCACAAAGTTGTTGTTGGCTGTCTCGGGACGATCCAGCTGCATGTTCTGTAGCGCTGGGTAGCGTGTCCTCATGAGGTTGTGCAGAACAATGCACGCCTTGACGATGATCTTCACGTTGGAGGGGTGGTGCTGCATAGTCGTCAGCAGCACTTGGAAGCGGTTGGCTAGAATGCCAAAGGCATTCTCCACCACTCTCCTAGCTCGGGAAAGCCGGTAGTTGAAGAGTCGCTCGTCATTGTTCAAGCTCCTCTTGCCGTACAGCTTCATCGTGGTTGGCCACAGGGCAAAGGTGTCGTCACCAATCAGAAAATACGGCACATCCTTCTGGCCGTCGACGATCGGTTCAGGGTTCGGAAAGCCGATGGTGCCACCTTCAGTGCCTGCCTTCAGCTCGGAGTCGTTGTAAATCTGGGCATTGGACGCGGAGCCCAAACCACCAATATCTGCCCAGATAAATTTGTAATCCGCATCTACAAGCACCAACAGGACCATGGAGTAAAAGCCCTTGTAGTTGTAGTAGAGCAACCCACTCTTTGGAGGGCACCGGCAGGCGATGTGCTTGCCATCCAGAGCGCCACAGGTATGGGGGAAGTTGCACTTCTCTAAAAAGAGGTCCATGGCAGCACGCCAGCCTTCTGGAGTTGTCAGACACGTCATGACCTCGGCCATGTACTCGTCGACGATGGCCTGACAGACTTCACGCACTATCAGCGACTGTGTGTTGTGGGGCACCTTCCACCCAAACTTCATGGAGGAGTATTTTGTGCCAGATGCCAGGTGCCGCAAAGTAAGTGCTATTTTCAGCGCCGGCTCAAGCGGCACCCTGAAGGTGGTCCGTTTTTTTGCAATCCTCGGTGCCACTCACGCCACTCAAACAACTGGGGAGGCAGCCACATGAAGTTCACAAATGACGCAGTGTCCTCGCTGCAGAGCTCGACCATCAGCTTGTCGAACAAGCCAAACTGTGGCCGCCTCCCAATCCAGGGTCTGACCCACACTGGTCGTCACCGCCGCTCCCTCCTCCTTCTGCTCTGGACATGGGACGCCAGAAGAACCATGAGGTATAGACCAAGCTCATGGTGATAAAGGGCAACTCTGTAGAAATACTGGAACTGTACTTGGAGTGCCTGGACATCCATCCTGTATGAGCAGTAGAGCAGGAATTACCGAAGAAGGCGTGTGTCGCCTTTATATATCGAGACCATAGGTCGGGCGTACGCCGCCATACGCTACTCATACGCTTTGCATACGCTACGAATACGCTACGAATACGCTCCCATATGCAACTCGTAGGTTCTGCGTACGCTTCATATGCCAGAGATATGCCCGTGACGCAAGTTGAGCGTATGAATAGCATACGCCCGCGTACCCCTAGCATATGCCAGTGTACCCCTAGCATACGAGGAGCGTATGCCAGCGTATGAGTAGCGTATGAATAGCGTATGAACCATACGCTCCCATAGGTCGAGATTTTTTTAGCATGCACACAAAAATTTGGACGGACGGATGGGAGAAAGCGTATGGCGGCGTACGACGGCGTAAGCTGGCATACGCCGGCACCTGATGGCGTATGCATAGCGTATGGTGGCGTATGGCAGTGTATGCCGACATATATGATGTAACGCGCCTATGCCACCATATGCTCACGCAAAAAACCCTAATGTGACAGCCCCTTAACCCTCCACACACACACTCACCGACTGTTGATCGAGACTTCTGAGTCCTGCTTGCGGCACTTGGGTCGGAACGGGTCGCCGGCTCAGAAGAAAGATGGCTGGTTCGGTAGGGGAACTGGTCGAGGAAAGATTGATAGTCTAGTTTGTGAAAAGCATGTGATTTCTTGAAGTGCATATCACTCAGTAAGTAACAATTGATAGAATCACGGGCGGTTGTGTAAAAGCAATCATTTTCAAAATACTCTTTGAGACTAAATTGGGGTGGGGGGTAACGCAAATAGTTTCATAGTTAATACCGAATTCAATTTGTATTTGTTACACAGCTATTCGCCATATTTAAATGGAAAATTCGGATAATACAGTTTAATGAGCAGCATTGAAGCCCGTTGCTGAAGGCGGTTCGTTGACTGGTAGATGCCCGTTTCCTACCACCTACACTAGTCAGGATGGACCTCCGACTACCACCTACACCAGTCAGGGCGGACCTCCGACTACCACTGTACCAGTCAGGATGGACCTCCGACTACCACCTGCACCAGTCAGGATGGATCTCCGACTACCACGTACACCAGTCATGACGGACCTCCGATTACCACTGCACCGTCCGGATGGACAGACCTCCGACAACCACTGCACCAGTCAGGATGGACCTCTGACTACAGCCTGCGCCAGTACCAGTCAGGATAGACTTCCAACAACCACTGTACCAGTTACACTTCGCCGACCTCGTCGAACCAAGCTAATTAATTGTGAGCTTCAGATTATCTCACCTGGTGTGACTGGAGAATAAACAGGTGCGAACACTGATGGTGCCACATCGAAGGTTGTATCAAGATCGGTACTCAATTGAGATGGTGTGCACCCGTGGTGGCTTTATAGTGCTGCCCGCTAGCATCGTGATCCAATACCCCATTCACATTATTTTGATGTTGAGCAAACCAGTTATTGCCCTATCCTAGTAATACCGAACACCAGACAAGGCAATGTTTATCAGATAAGACTGCCAGTCCCGCGAGAGGTGATCGTTACGAGACAACTGAACATACACCTGACAGTGCCAGTCCGGTCAGGGGGTGGTCAAGTAGTCCTCAGAGAGCTGTAGTCAGACGAATTGCAAAGCTCATCTATGACACCATGAACAAATCAGTTCATTTCCATATGGACATATATGCCATGGTGTACTATGTACACTGTCACATTAACCAGGTGTGGTGCTATTGACTGACTATACACATCAATGGTGTCCATTCATAAGAGAAGTCTGTAAACTTCTATGCACAAACACTGAGATCAGGTGGTGGTCAATGATACAGCCTGAAAGTGGACAGTTACTTATAAAAGTGACACATTATGCACTATGTAGGTTGCTAGCAAAGCAATAACCTAACTTCTCACATCAATCAGACAGGCACCACGCAACCATTACCAATTGAAGAGGAATGGCGTTTCAGGCCTTAACATCCATAACCCCTATGGGAGTTGGAACTTGAAAGTCATGTGCATGCAAAGCCCTGAAGGATGTGTTATGCTATGTACTAGATGTGAATTCTCATGATATGTAAATGAAACTTGAAAGTCATGGGCATGTAAAGCACAGAAGTATGTATATGTGTACATATACATACTAGTTGTGAGTGTTCACCATATGTAACCTCCCTATATGAATTGCACAGGGAAAGCCAATGTAGGTCTTATTGGCAGGGTTGATCCAGTACAGTAGTTATAGCTTGATGTTACACAATGCTCCACTTTAGTACAACTTACATTGGTGGAGCCTAGTATAATGGACATTTCAAGCCATTATGCTGACACTCAGTGGCCAGGTTAGATAAAATGTGAATTCAAATGCAAATGCAAATGCAAATGCAAATGCAAATGCGCATTCACACCGATCGGTCCATTAAACAATGCATTTTGCCATCCACACATTCGCATTCGCAACCAGACATATACTAAGCTACACCACATGAAGTATGGTGAGGCCAATTGGGGGAAGTTCTTGGCGTCGATCATTGGATGTCGGCGTCGATCGGCATACTTATAGTTTAGCATTGACAGAGGTGTTGCAAAGTCCTTAAATTTATCCTGAATGTAAAGGTAGAGAAAATACAACAACCGTACTTGTTTCTAGGATAATTTAATATAAAACAAAGAAATGCATGACACTTTAAGAATTGCGACGCCGACATCTGTTAAAGTTGTCGACGTCGATCATTGGATGTTGTCGTCGATCGGCATACTTATAGTTTAACATTGACAGAGGTGTTGCAAAGTCCTTAAATTTATCCTGAATGTAAAGGTAGAGAAAATACAACAACCTTATTTGTTTCTAGGATAATTTAATAAAAAAAACAAAGGAATGCACTACACTTTAAGAATTGCGATGCCGACATCTTAAATAAACCACCAATTGGCCCATTTTCGTGAGGCTGACTCATTATATACTAACTAAAAATGGGCATTCCTTGTGCAAGCAGAGAAAACACAGGACCTAATACCCCAGTCACACGAGCGCCAGCGTTCGCCACCCACCTCCTTACGCCCAAAAGGTCCCCAACCTCCCAGCGTCCCATTCGATACTTTGATTCAATTACGTGGTCGGTGCCAGGGCAGCGCCAGGGTGGCACCATGATGGCGCCAGGGCGGCGCCAGGGCGGCACCAGATCGGCGCCAGATCGGTACCAGATCGGCGCCCGATCGGCGCCAGGGCGGCGCCAGGGCGGCGCCAGGGCGGCGCCAGGGCGGCGCCAGGGCGGCGCCAGGGCGGCGCCAGGGCGGCGCCAGGGCGGCGCCAGGGCGGCGCCAGGGCGGCGCCAGGGCGGCGCCGGCTGTCGCCGTATCAGGGCCGGGGCGGCACCAGGGTAGCATCCGGGCGGCGCCAGATCGGCGCCATGGCGGCGCCAGGGCAGCGCCAGGGTGGCGCCATAGTGCCTACCACCCGGTGAGCACGGCATTGCATATTTTGGCGCCGCCAGATCGCCGCCAGATCGCCGGCAACTCGGCAACCCAGGGCGACGCCAGGGCAGCGCCAGGGCGCCAACGATTTTGAATGGCGCCGCCGAAACAGGACGCAAGGAGGTTGCACGTGCAGCAGCAGCAACCTCCCTGCGCCCAAAATTTCCGAAATGGGCGCCGGGAGGTTGGCGATTTCGCGGCGACAGGACTCAATGAGGGCGTAAGGAGGGCACAAGGAGGACGTTTTGACTTCGCGAATCGATCGGAAACAAACGCAGGCCTCGTGTGACTGGGGTATAACGAAGTCCAACATATAACTACCAATGGGCATCTGTATGACACACAAATGATTCCTTAATTAAAAGGAGAAATCATTTCTGGGTGTTGGCATTTCCTAGAAAACTCCCTACATTTGTATAGTTTAGATATTAAGAAGGGGAAAATTTCACTTCTAACTTAAAAAGCGAATATTACCCAACTTGTATCAGTTCGATGAGCAGATTTAACTGCAAAACATAGGCTCTGTGGATAATAGCTTGTGATCATGATGCTTCACCAGACAAAGAGAAGTGATTAGTTGAATTCACTTTTGAAATTATATAATAGCAGTGACTGAATAGGATAAGTAGTAAATATAACGTTAGCATTGCTATGACCAGTATGGTTCAGCCACTGCTTCACACATATATATAGATCAACTGCTAATAAATAAAAGTCATAGGTTATGCAATACCCTATTGACCAATTTCATATGACGTCAGTAGGTCAGTGCGCGCGCTGCTTGGCTGCAGGACAACATCCGGTCACTGCAAACTCAATGGCTATGAGCTCAGAATATCCCAACTTTCACTATTATCTCTGTTTTTAATACTTTCAGAGAAAATTGCCCTTCAGTTAAATTAAATACTTCAGATCTTCCTCTTCAATCGCGCATTAATATATTTTTAATCGACTCAGTAAAAGCTTTTAAATTAATTTTTCTAAAATAAATGTTCTGCATAGACATAGCATTGCTGCAGCACAAATCAATGCAGTGTTTACCCTTCGCTGGCTAGTCAGCAAACTCAGTGCATTGTCAATGGTCGTAAGCAATCTTCTTACAGAAAAAGTGAAATATCTCTAAAACCACACTACCTAGAAACAAACCGCTTCGCACACAAACAGATAACATGCTTAACAAACAGATTATTAAATTTATACGGTTAGGGTTCTGGATTTCTATTAATTTTGAATAAAATAAATGTTTTGTACTGCGCGCACCGGCAAACTCAGTGCATTGTCAATGGCCGTGAGCAATCTTCTTACAGAAAAAGTGAAATATCTCTAAAATGACACCACCCAGAGACAAACCGCTTGGTACACATATAGAAAACATATTTAATGAATAGATTATATTAGATTCATATGGTTAGGCTTCTGCATTTCTATTAATTTTGAATAAAATAAACGTTTTACACTGCGCGTACGGGCAAACCCAGTGGCAGTGTGCCTTCGTTCTGCAGCCGAGCTGCGCGTGCATACACAATGTTTACAAACATTGAAAGGCATCTATAACGTACGAGGAAGCTTTCACAGCTCAATTACTTTTGTAGACATTCATAGTGGTTTCAGTTGTTGATTAATGTAACCTTAAGCTTGACCTAGATGATAACTGTAGCTCATTGCACTATGGGCTAAATTTGCCGTCACTCATGTGAGGCAAAACTGGGAATTGGAAGGATTACCTCCATTTCATTTATAAGGTGTTTTAGACATGGCCATAAATGGACTTGAGCATAGACCATGAGTGCCAATATATGGGCGGCAAGAGGAGATGTAAGTTGAATGGCCGAGGATTCAGTATAAAATCAATAGGAGGGTTATACCAGAGAGCGTGTATATAAACAGATGAGAGGGACAACTCCCGCGAAAAATGGTAACACAGGCTACAGTGGCGTTCCTGGCGGTTAGTGTTGAACAAGCCTTGTGTTTGCCGGTACGCTCAATGCAAAACATTTGTTTTTATTCAAAATTAATAGAAATCCAGAAGCCTAGCCATGTAAATTTAATATAGTCTCATTGTTAAATATGTTTTCTATATGTGTTCCAAACAGTTTGTTTCTATGTAGTGTAGTTTTAGAGATATTTCACTTTTTCTGTACGAAGACTGCTCAAGGCCATTGACAATGCCTTGAGTTTGCCGTAAGCGTAGTGAAAAACGTCAGTTTTATTCAAAATTAATAGAAATCCAGAAGCCTAACCATATCAATTTAATATAATCTTGTTGGTAAACATGTTTTCTATGTGTATTCCAATCAGTTTGTTTCTAGGTTTTGTAGTTTTAGAGATATTTAACGTTTTCTGTATGAAGATTGCTCACTGCCATTGAAAATGCCTTGAGGTTTGCCCATATGCTTAAGCTGTTCAACAACCACCACTTGGAGCGCCACAGTCGGCAGATGTTACATGCTCTAGTATGGGAGTTGTCCCTCTCATCTGTTTATATACACGCTCTCTGGTTATACCCTCCCTGTGCCTTGGGCATACACCATCATGTATACGCACTGTTGTACACAGTAGTATGATTTGGGTTGTCATTAGAACCCAGGTGTGCACGGTGAAACCATTACTATACTCTGTATGGCTACTGTGAGCGACTTGAAGATATTATATAAAGGGAAGCAGGAGACCTACAAAACAGAGAGAGGCAGAGGGAGAAGAGAGAGGAGCAGAAGTTGGAAGGAGAGAAATTAGGGTCAGTGCGTCGTGTGGGGTAGCGGTGCGTGTGTGTGTGTGTGTGGGGGGGGGGGGGGGGGGGGGGGTGCTCAGACCGCGTGATGTGGGCCGTGTAATTATTGTGTCGGGGTACTGTGGTGAGGGCCGTGCGGGCACGCCGGTGTGGCCGTCTCAGCTGCCACAAGGCTGATTTGCCAAATGTCGCTTCTGCGCATGCGTCAGAATCCAACAGCGTCGTCTGCGCATGCGTCAAAACTGAGCCAGTCTCAAATATTTGGATACAGCCGTTTGAAATTCAACCATCAACTTGAAATTCAACCACCAACTTTAGAAACAAATTAAAAAATGAGGATGTAGATAAATATGTGCTCTATGTCATGAACCCAATAGTTAAATTGTAGCTAGAACTGCTTCGCGGCGAGCAATTGTGGCAGCTGAGACGGCCACAATCTGCAGTCTCCATTCGTCACTCGAATCCGCGCATGCGCAGAAACGACATTTGGCAAATCAGCCTTGTGGCAGCTGAGACGGCCACACCGGTGTCGTATTCTCAGCGGCCGGTCATTCTCAGCGGCCTGTCGTGGCTTCTGCGCATGCGCGGATTTTCGAACGTTGCCGCGAGCACTGCTATTTGTTTTGTTTACACTCGGCCATTCGACGCTGATCGAGCTGCTACGTTAATATCGCTTGGAATTTAAGGTTAATTTAATTAAATTTCATTATTTGAGTATGTAATTCTGTTAAATATGATCGCATTCAATAGATTTCGGCGTAATCGGTCCCTAACACTGCCGGGCACCAGCTGAGCTTGTAGCCGGCGATGCCACGGGTCTTTTGACCACGACGGGCCGCTGAGAATGACGGGCCGCTGAAAATACGACACCGGTACACGACCAGCCCGCCACCCCAGATCCCAACCGACACTTGACGTCCGTCATGCAGCGCCAATTTGAAAGTCACCAACTAGCAACATAGTTGTTGTTATACTGACTCGCTAGATTTAAACAATGCATGTTTCTTTGAGGTGGTGTGTAGGTGTCAGTTTAAAGTTGCATAGTCTGATGGTTTTGAATTTCTGTATTTTTTTCTGAGATAAATATATGAAATCAATCACTAGTATCTACTTTACATTATTTCAAAGTTACCTTTATTTTAAATGGTAAACTTTTGAGATATTTTGAGTGCAAACATGGAAAATTAGTTTTGGCTAGCTTGCCAATACTCTGACACCATAGACTTCTGCAGTAACAGGTTCTGTTAAATTTACTCAGCATTGCCTTCTACGCAGAAACAAATGCTTAATAAGTGCATCAGTATCTAAGTTAGATATGTAGATTCAAATCTAGATAATTGGTTTGGTTTTGAACATTTTATATTTCATCAGATTATGCAGCTTTAACAAGATGTACCAACGGGAAGCACTGTATTGCAACAGTGGGTTACAATTAGCAAACAGCACAATTATATATGGTTAGATGAACGTGTAATTCAGGCTCCACGCTATCCTACACATACCTGACAACCGGAGTTGTGGCCTCATCAGGAGAGCACAGGCTTCCCGTGTGGAAGGTCGCGAGTTCGATTCCTGATCGAGTCAAACTAAATACTTACAAAATTGATACCTATCACCACTTAGCCTGGTGCTCAGCATTACTAGGATAGGGTAAGGACTTGTTAGCTGAGTATCAGAATAATGTGACTGAGTGCGAAATTGGGTCACGGTGCCGGTGGCCTGGTCAACCAGTAGGGCAACACTATATAGTTGATATGAGTGTTCACTGTCACAAGTTGATACCCATCCTGATGACCCTCGATGTTGCCAGGACGTAAAACTCCAACAAACAAAACCTGACAACCATGCCTGACAAGTTTTACTGGTACCATAGTGGTAGCCTCTCACTGTCATTTTCGCACACACATTCATTGTCCAAATATTGTTTAGATAATTAACACGTTTAGAGGTTAATCGTGTTTAAATGCTAACCACGTGTCTTGATATCATTGTGTCGGAAATTCATTGATTATTCTGTATATGTTGTCCCAAATCATTAGTTAATGCACCAGTATCTAAGTTGGATATATAGGATTAAATTTAGGTAGTTGTTTTGATTTTGACAAAATTATATTTCATCGGACCATGCAAATTAAGTCAAATGTACAGCAGAAAAAGTACAAATTAGCTAGGTGGCTAGGTCATTCCTCATCACGTGACCATCGCGAGATGTGAATCTGGACCACAACAACTGGACTATTGGCAAGCTTGCTGAAATTATGTTGGGTTCTTTCAGCTCAAATTGGTTCAACATTAGGCGTGTTTTAATCAAAGTGACTCCAGAATAAGGCATATTAGGTTATAATGGTCAACCTGATACATTTATCTCAAAAATGAAGCAACGATTCGAAAGCCATCGGACTATGCAACTTTAACTGTGTATAATTACTGTGTTATTGACTGCTAAAGCAAGGCTGGTTGGCTGCCACATACCTACTACACAAACACTCTCCAACACACATAGGGGCCGTAATCGATTAACACGACCTGTGCGACTCGGGTCACCCGAGTCGTCAGAATTTCAAATCGAACACCGCGAGTGGAGTCGAGAAATACACATGCCATGTGCAAAACAATCCGACCCCAGTAACCCACCTCTTGGCTGGGGTTTGCTAGGAGCGATGACATCACATATTTGCTGGTACCTGTAGGATAACAGCTACGGGTAAACCTCCTACGTGTTGTTTTAATGCTTTTTTTTTAATAACCCAGATTGTCAGCTTCTACAATCATAAAATACTTTAAATCCTATTTTGCTGTACTTCTATCAGTTATTGAAAAAGAAAATGAAGTTTCAGATTAAGCCACCATTTTGTCCACCCCGAGCGTATTCGTTTATTCAACCCAAGTCTGTAGGATGTGCGCATGCCGCAAAAAGTGGCTCGGGTGACCCGAGTTGATTAATCGATTATGCCCATCAGTATCACTGGGAGTTGTGTGCATGTGGATCGGGGGGGGGGGGGGGGGGGGGGGGGGGTCACAGAGAGAGCGTAGATGCCATGATGGAGCTAGGAATGGATAGTCTCTCACATCTGACACAGCTCTAGCTCCCTACCACACACTGGCTGGGGGTTAGTAGGGATATTGTGTTGCTTATAGTTATAGCCCCCATCCCTACGGTCCTATTGCGGTCAACATTTGCAATATTAACTTCTCCATACAACACACTACATGCGGAAGTTGGGTGAGGAGTGAGCTAGTACTCCCACCCACTTTCTCCTGCACTGTCTACTGGATGGCCGTATTCGATTAACATGACCCGGGCGACTCGGATCACCGAGTTGCTAAAATTTCAAATCGAACACCGCAATGAGTTCTTCGTCAGTGTGTTTACCAATGAAAATACGGATAATATCCCACCCTCTCCAGATTTAGGAGTCACAGAATTCATCAGTGACGTTGATATAACAGACGGTAAAGTAGAAAAATTAATTGAAAAACTAAATGTCTCCAAGGCACCTGGGCCAGATGGGATCCATGCAAAAATCATCAAAGAGTGTTCTGAGCAAATTGGACCTATTTTGACATCGCTATTCCGTAAAAGCCTATTTGAAAGGAAAATACCCAAACAATGGAAAGATGCTGATGTCAAACCCCTGCATAAAAAGGGACCAAAACGTCTGGCATCAAATTATAGACCCGTGAGTTTAACCTCCCTATGCTGTAAAATGCTAGAAAGAATAATCCGAGATCGTGTCGTAGAACACTTGGAAAAACTAGGATTGATATCTCCAGACCAACACGGATTCACTGGAGGCAAATCTTGCCTGACACAACTACTAGAAGTGATGGAAATTTGGACTGACTGGCTGGATCATGGCCTGGCATGGGACACCATCTATCTGGACTTCTCCAAAGCCTTTGATAGTGTGCCTCACAAAAGACTATTAAACAAAATCAAAGCTCTGGGAATATCCGGATCAATTTCTGAATGGATACAGGACTTCCTGTCTGAGAGAAAGCAAAGGGTAGTCGTAGGTAATAAAAAATCTTCCTTTAAGAATGTCACCTCAGGAATACCTCAGGGAAGTGTGCTGGGACCAATATTATTTATAATATTTATAAATGACCTGCCAGGCAGTGTCTCATCAAACCTAAAAATATTTGCGGATGACACAAAAGTCTTTCGAGCCATAAAAGATGTAAGAGATAAAAATCTCTTGCAAGAGGATATTCTGAAACTCGCACAATGGTCCGAGAAATGGCAATTGCCCTTCAATGAAAAGAAGTGCAAAATTATTCATTACGGGAAAAATAATCCTCATTATGCCTATAATATGAAGAACACTGTCCTGCAACAAGACAGCTATGAAAAGGACTTGGGCGTAACCTTCGACTCCCAACTCTCCTTTCAGAAACACATGAGGACTATCATCTCAAATGCTAACCAGAGAGTAGGAATAATTAAAAGAACTTTCCATCGCCTCAACAAGAACAATTTTCTCATTCTATTTAAGTCTCTTGTTAGGCCAATTTTGGAATACTGTCCACAAATTTGGAGCCCAATTTTTCGGAAAGATATTCTGGAGATCGAAAAGGTTCAGAGACGTGCAACGAAATTAGTTGCAGTTATAAAGGACTTACCCTATGAACAAAGGCTTAGGGAATTGAAACTTCCTACCCTTTCCTACAGAAGGAAAAGAAGTGACATAATTGAAGTATTTAAAATTATGAAAGGTTTTGATAAAATAGATATGAACCAATTTTTCACCTTGAATAAAAGAGAAGGCAGTCGGGGCCATACTCTCAAACTAGTAAAACCCAGAGCCATTTCAAAGTTAAGGCAACACAGTTTCTCAAACAGGATCATAAATATATGGAACAGTCTCCCACAAAATGTTATTGATGCCGAGTCAATAAATTCATTCAAGAACAGATTAGAAAAAGCATGGGCTGATGATCCAGGGAAATTTGACCCCTTATTCACCACATGCTACTAATTATTCCTTGTGTTGCATATTTACTTGCACTCAAGCAAAAATGAGAGACAAATAAGTGTTCACACTTCCTGTCTACCATTCGCTATTTCGCTAGTGGAGTCAACAAATACATGTGCCCCCAGTAACCCACATCTTGGCTGGGGTTGGCTAGGAGCGATAACGTCACATTTGTGCTGGTACATGTAGTAAGTTGATTGATTGATTGATTGATTGGTGGTTGCTTTACGCCGTGTCGGCAGCATAGGCCATATTCACGGCGAGAAATGTTTGTTTTTTGTTCAAACCATCGCTTTTACATGTAAAAGCAGACAATCAATTATGTGCCAATAGACACTCATTAAATTAGAAAGCTCACAATCATATATTTGTGGTCAAGGGAAACAAATTCCCATAGAAAAAGAAAAGTTTTATTAATAATTGATAGAATCTATTTAGTAAACTATATGAGGTGGTACAGTCCAGCTGCCCTCAAAAAGGCTAAAATGTTTTCCTGTTTTACCTTAGTAAAAAGGTCATGCATACTGTCTGCAGTGTAGAACTGTTGGCGCAGGGCCAAAAAATCAACGCAACTTAGTAAAATGTGTTTGAGTGTCAGCGGGGACTGACACCCAATACATTCAGGGGGAGGTTCCCCCTTGAGCAGAAAAGCATGTGTAAGCCACGAGTGGCCAATACGGCAGCGGCTAAGGACCACTTGGTCCCGCCGACCTCCCGCATGAGTCTGTGGTGGCTTTCCCACAGATGGTTCAATTTCTTTAAGTTTATTAATGTTTTCATCCCACTCATGTTGCCATTTGGATTTTATGTGGGTGGCTATTAGTGGTTTCAGATCAGAGTGAGGGATCAGACACGGTTCAAGATCACAGTTCAGGGCCTTCTTCGCAGCCCGATCAGCTCGTTCGTTTCCTTGTATGCCGGCATGGCCAGGCACCCAGCACAGGTGGATGTCATACCCATCCGTTGTCAGTTGGTTCATTTTATAAATGACCGTTGCTAGAATAGGGTGATTCGTTTTCAGTCCAGCAACAGCCAGGAGGCAAGAGAACGAATCACTGTATATAACATAGTTAGTGTGGTTGGATACCTCGATACACTCCAACGCGAGAAGGAGTGCTCGGGCTTCTGCAGTGAAAATCGAGCTCTGATCGGGCAACGTACACCAAATTTTTCCCGTCGGCAGACTGCCGCAGCAGCTACCCGGCTTTGGTCTTTCGAACCATCAGTGTATATGGAGAGGTGGTCTGCAAACTGGCCTTGAATCTCTGCATGCAGTCCTTTGTACTCGAGTGGATGTGTCCCAGATTTCCTCAGTTCCGTGAGTCGGAGGATAACCGATGGCTTTCTCAACGACCACGGGGGATGTTCTGGGACTTTGGCATCCTCCAACACGTCCAAATCCACGCCCAAGGCCTCCAAATGAGGTTTCATTCGGAGCCTCAGTGGCCGGATGTAATTTGGCCTGGCTTCATACCTGGATTCGTCATGTTGCTCGAATAGACAATTGTGTGCAGGATTCAATGCATTAGTTTTTATCTTGACTACATATTGCATGGCCAGTTTGATTCTCCTGTTATTAAGTGATGGTTCATTGGCTTCGACATAAAGGCTCTGAACTGGTGAGGTGCGGAAGGCCCCAAGGGCCAAGCGCAGTCCCTGGTGGTGGATCGTGTCTAGCAGCCCAATATATGATTTCCTTGCGGAACCATATACTATGCTGCCGTAATCCACTCGTGAACGAACCAAGGTTCTGTACACGGAGAGCAGAACATCTCTGTCCGCTCCCCACTCTGAGCTGGACAGCACCCTCAGAATATCCAGCGCTTTCAGGCATCTTGTTTTCAGGTACTTTATAGCCGAGTTCACACGGGCAAAATGTGAGGCGAATCAGGCAAATCGAATCAGGTGAGGCAAATTAGCGGCCCGTTCACACGGGCAGTACTTCGGCCGGAAATCGAATGCTGCGCATGAGCAAGTCCAGACTAACCAGCGCCATTTTGGGTTCGACGATGCTGGCACCAGAGAGTGTGGGTTCGACCTAGATATGTAATGACTGAATCGTATTGGTTTGGAACGGTCAAAACTTCTGCTGGGCAGTGAAACCCTAAAAATAAATCCTGAAAAAAATATCTGTGCATAGATAGTGGTTTCATTAATTAAATTATATAATATGCGCTTTTGATCGACCGGAAAGTCAACAAACTAAGGTCTCGACTGCGCATGCGTGTGACGTCCTTAATCCGCCTCAAGTTAGTCGGTTGCGTTCACACGGGCGATCTAAGTCGATTCATAAAATTTGCTTCATATAAACCACCTACAGAGGTGGTATAGATGAAGCGAACTAGTTGATTCGAATCAGCCCTAAACCGACTCAGACGCGCGTTCACACGCCAAATCTGAGCCGAACTAGGCAAGTCGATTTATATGATTCGAATTAACTGCCCCGTGTGAACAGGGCTTATATGTGGCACAAAAGACAGTTTTGCATCGAGAATGAGGCCCAGAAATTTGGTTTTCTCAACGACTTTAATGGGATCCCCATGTAGTAAGTATAACAACAGCTACCAGTAGGAGTCCTACGTGTTATTTTAATGCTCTTTTTTTTAATAAACCAGATTGTCAGCTTATAGTATCATAAAATACTTTAAATCCTATTTTGCTGTAGGTATATCGGGTTTTTTTTTTTAAAGTAAAGTTTTGGATTAAGCCACCATTTTTTCCAACCCGAGCTTGGAGAAGCATATTCGTTTATTCAACCCGAGTCTGTAGGATGTGCGCAAGCGCCAAAAAGTGACTCGGGTGAACCGAGTTGGTTAATCGAATACGCCCGATGTGGGTCTGCCACACAACTTGGGTCACCCGAGTCACTTTTTGCCGCATGCGCAGGACCTACAACCTCGGGTTGCATAAACTTATACGCTCAGGGTGGAAAAATGGTAGCTTAATCCCGCCACCCCCCCTTTTTTTTAATAACCAATATAACTACGGCAAAATAGGATTTAAAGTATTTTATAATTGCATAGCTTAGTTATATTTCAGAACATGGTGCTGACGGCCTGGTATTCCAGGGGGGCAGCACTATAAAGATGCCATGAGTGCGCACTGGCACAAGTCGGTACCCGTCCTGAAATGACCTTAGATGTTGCTAGGATGTAAAACAACAACAACAAAAAACAAACAAAGTTATATTTCCATTTCATTACCCTGGGTTATTACCACAATTTTTCTTTGTTTAAACATGTCGTAATTGTACTGGTAGATGTTAGGTACAGAACGGTACCAGCACACATGTGACGTCATCGCTCCTAGCACCCCATAGGTTACTGGGGTCAGGCCGTTTTGCACACGGCACGTGTATTTTTAGACTCCACTCGTGATGTTCGATTTGAAATCCTAACGCCTCGGGTGACCCGAGTCGCCCGGTGTCGCGGTTTCAGTTCTCACGCAGTTGCAGTTCTCAACATCGCTTCTGCGCATGCATCAACATCTAACGGCATCGTCTGCGCATTTTTCAATGGTCGTGAGCAATCTTCACACAGAAAAAGTGAAATATCTCTAAAACCAAACCACCTAGAAACAAATCGCTTGGTACACATATAGAAAACATGTTTACCAACACAATTATATTAAATTGATATGGTTAGGTTTCTGGATTTCTATTAATTTTGAATAATGTTTTGCACTGCGCGTACCGCCAAACTCAAGGCATTGTCAGTGGTCATGAGCAATCTTCATGCAGAAAAAGTGAAATATCTCTAAAACCAGACCACCTAGAAACAAATCACCTGGTACACATATAGAAAACATGTTTACCGAAAAGATTATATTAAATTTATAAGGTTAGTCACACTGACACTATAGTGACAGCGATTTGCGGCGATCGGCGATGGTTCGAATCGGGCTAATGTTGACATATGTGCAGACGATGCTTTGACGCATGCGCAGATGCTTTGAGACGCATGCGCAGAAGAAAATGTTGAGAACTGCAACTGCTTGAGAACTGGAACCGCAACACCGGAGTGTCATAATCGATTACGGCCTGTGTGTATCCATATCTGGATTGGACTGCAACAGTGGTGATATCTTGTGGGGAAAGGCGGAAGGGACCAGGTTAATATCTGGAGTGAGAAATGGGTGGTTGTAAATGATATGGGTATGCACTGACGTCTCGGTAAACGGAAGTGCGGCCATTGTGGAGATACAACACAATAACAAACCCAACTAACTCAATGCATTGTCAATGGCAGTGAGCAATCTTCATACAGAAAAAGTGGAATATCTAAAAGAATACACCACTTAGATACACACCATTTGGAACACATATAGAAAACATATTCAACAAACAGATTATATTAAATGTATAAGGTTAGGGTTCTGGATTTCTATTAATTTTGAATAAAACTAATGTTTTGCACTGTGCGTACCGGCAAACTCAAGGCATTGTCAGTGGTCGTGAGCAATCTTCATACAGAAGAAGTGAAATATCTCTACAACCACACCACCTAGAAACAAATCCCTTGGTACACATATAGAAAACATGTTTACCAAAAAGATTATATTAAATTGATACGGTTGGGGTTCTGGATTTCTATTAATTTTGAATAAAACTAATGTTTTGCATTGCGCATACCGGCAAACTGAAGGCATTGTCAATGGTCGTGAGCAATCTTCATACAGAAAAAGTGAAATATCTCTAAAACCACACCACCTAGAAACAAATCCCTTTGTACACATATAGAAAACATGTTTACCAAAAAGATTATATTAAATTGATATGGTTGGGGTTCTGGATTTCTATTAAGTTTGAATAAAACTAACGTTTTGCACTGCACATACCGGCAAACGCAAGGCATTGTCAATGGTCGTGAGCAATCTTCATAAAGAAAAAGTGAAATATCTCTCCAACCACACCACCTAGAAACAAATCGCTTCGTACACATATAGAAAACATGTTTACCAAAAATAGTATATTAAATTGATAAGGTTAGGGTTCTGCATTTCTATTAATTTTGAATGAAATAGATGTTTTGCACTCCGCGTACAGGCAAACTCAATGGGTTGTTTACTAGTTGATATCGCCACAATGGCAGTGCATCCGGTTGGTGACGTCACGTGAATACCCTATATAGCATCTCAAAATATAGAACTTATAAGTAGAACAGTATAACTAAGAGTGCTTCATTACAAGTAAACGTAATCATTTAATGGGGCTGTCACACTACGGCGTAACGTGGTAGCGTAAGCCGACATAGGTGAAATCTGGCCATTACGTCCAAGATATGTCTAGGAATGTTGAGATACGTTACGCATTCGTTAAACCTATGTCGAGGTATGTTGAGTTACGTCAAGACACAGTGACACACGTCAAGGTTTTGGACATACCGAAAACTTTTGATGTAGCTCGACGTACAGGCCGTTACATTGGGTATATGTTGGGCTTACGTTGCGCTCATGTTAGGCTTATGTCGAGATACATTAAACGTTCATTAGAGCTACGTCGGTCTACATTGAGCTACATTGACTTACAGGAGACTGACAGAGAGCCGGGAGGAACGTGCAGCCCCTGCGCTGCAAACATGCTATTAATGTATCTCGACTTAGGTCTAATGTGTCTCTGACGTGTGTCTAACATTAGTCTAACGTAAGTCCAATGTGTCTTGACGTATTCGACATAGTTGGCAAACGGCTGGCGTGTGCGTAACGTATGTAACGTGCACCAACATTCTTCGAACGTAAGCAAACATGCTGTGAACGTGGTGTGAACGTTTTGCCTTCGAGAATATAAAGGCATCCATGTCGGGCACATTGAGCGCTCACTGTCCTTATGCTGAGCACACTGGACTGTCGCTAGACTAACGCTATTAACTCACGGGCCTGACGTCGACTCATGTTACAAATTACGTCAGAGTCAGATGTAGCTACGTTAGGGTGGGCGTAATTACGTAAGTTCTACGCTAAGGTTTCGCTAGGCTGACACCACGCGTGCTGGAGGCTCATTAGCCTTACGTTGGGCTTTCTTTTTTTGTTGACTTTCTAACTCGTTGCCACATGTTACAACTACGTTGGACTGACGTTTCGGCTACGTCCACTACATTGCATTGACGTCAAAATTGGCCCTGCAATGCTGAGAATTTCTACGTATCTTGACATTAATAAGTGATTTCTACATTCCCCACTCGCTGGCCCGTTACGTCGTTGTGCGAGAGGGGTATAAGATGTTTACTTTGCTTCAAGTAGATTTCAAAATGATCCCAGCACTAAGGATGGTGTTATTTTTATTAAGCGGGTCGGAGCTTCTCATACCAGATACACTCATCTTGCAGTGCTATATTCGGAAAACAATACTTATACGCAGGTCTGACGAATTTCGTTCAGGAAAAACCCAAGTCAGGAATAATATAAGTAAGTTGATCAAATAAGAAAGCTCACACACTTCGACCAGTCAATACCTGGCTTTTTGAAACGGGTCCCGCGGCGCCACCTGTAGAGAAGGCACCAGACGACGGATCAGTTACTGGCGCGTGGCCCGCCACCTAACGGGTTCCGTCTGCATCAGGAGGGCCGCTGAGCAGCGCTAAACATTGGCTAATTTCGCTATCAACATTATATCTCAGCGATAAATATATGTAGCTACTAGCATTAGAAGCCACACTGGCTTGTACGAAGAGCAGGCTAGGACGCAATGACACCTATGTGCTCCCCTGCCTATTCAACATGTTTCTTGTATATATTTATATAACATATTTGATAAATGGTTTGAGTTTCTGATAAATGGGTTATTCTCCAAAACTGGCACCACATATTTGGTTTCCACGTTACGATGCTGATAATTAAGTCTGTTTTATTGATAACAAGTCAAATAAGTAGGCCTAGTGCAGGCCTCTCTCTATTAGGTATGTTAGCAGTTCTACATGTATTGAATTTATCCCACAAAATGTATAAAAATTATAATTGTATGATTTTGCACCAGAGTGAAAATGTGAAAATTTGCACCATACATGTAGCCAAACTTTTTTCAACTTATTTCGTGTAAGTCATAACCATGTCTGCTTAACTGTAGTCAAGAAAATCTTCTTTGACTATGTTGTATATGTTAAAATGAGATTCTGGGTGTCTTTGATTTTCATGTTACACAAGTGATATTAAAGTATTGTTCAACTTGTATAAAGTGAAATTCATTTTTTTCAACTCTGACATATGCACAACATGCATATATTCCTAGGACATTGGATTAGGCTATTATTTGGAAGGATTTCACTTTTGGTTTCCATGTCACACTTTGGTGCCCAGTTTTAGAGAATGACCCAAATACATTAGGTTGATCATTACTATGTACCTTATTTTAGCTTTAAGTAACTTTTATTTTACTTTTGAGATATTTGAAGTGGAACTATGCAAAATTAATGTTGGCAAGCACACCAAAACTCTGACCCCATAGGCTTCTGCAGTAACAGGTTCTATTCAATTGCCTCGGTATTCCACTGTGTGGTGACAAATGTTTAATAAGTGCACCAGTATCTAAGTTAAATATGTAGAATCACATTTAGATAATTGTTTTGGTTTTGAAAAATGGATATTTTCATTGGACTAGGCAGCTTTAAAGTAAACCCCAAACAAAGAAAGCATGGTGAAATAAAGATGACACAAGTGTTTTGATGGTAAAGCTTTTAATATGACAAAGACACGGGGGTGTAAAGACTTTTAGACTTCATCAGCACGAGACAGTACAAAACACAAACAGGGATCAAATGGCCGTTACACTAAGCCACATACATAAGCCTTGCCGTGTCAGTCCGACACCCGGGTAGAAATCTCAACCTCCAGTCACTACCTGCCGACTGCGTCCTTAAACACACGGCTCAGAAGCTAAATCTGTCACCAGTGGCAAACCGTTGTCCACAGCTTTGTTGCAGTTATTATATATAAAATAAAGGATTATCCCGTCTGAGCTCATGAGTAACCCTGAGTAGTACGGGGTAATGTGGCTACCCGTGCTAACGCTGTGTGGTAGCGTGCTTTGATGAAGCCACATTTTCCATACTGTCAACTTGACCAATAGACACGTACAAATGCATGTTGACCACTTAGACACCTAAGTGTATATATACACCATTCTCGTTATTTCCTAAATCCGCTATTCATGTTGGTGTCGCAAGGTTAGAAGTAAATGCTAAGTGGCACAAGATTGTGTTACATTGACTGTAGTATGAGCAGTTCATACTAGGCATGTACAACAAAACAAAGGGCTATATTGCTTGTCACATTACACAATACACTCGGTACAAAACAATTGCATAGAGAACATTAAAATATCCATATTGGTGATGATATTCGCATATTCTCCGGTTTGTATGGTGCACCGAATTTATCACGTCTACAAAATATGCAATTAACTACAATCATCTGAAGGGTCACAGAAATATTGTCAGCAGTTCACGAACTATGGGCAACAACTAGTAATTAGCACTACAGCTCAAATCAGCAGATGGCTACAGCAAAACATTAAATAATTTTGTTAAGCATTCACAGTAGAACGAAACGCAGAGAAGAATGTTGGAGAGCGGCAATGGTTTAACTTTAGTCTATTAAATTAAAATAGGTAATGGCTAATCTCACCACTAAAAACCACTTTAATGGCTTTAAAAAAAGTTGATTTATTTAGTCAATGCGACCTCGAACATGGCAGTACGCATCGCCCTTCTTTGTGACTATCACCATGACAACGCTTCTGAGCACTAAAGGTCTCAACACATGCGACCGACAATCAAACCACACTCAATTTATTTCAAAATTATAACTATTTGTGGAACACAACATTTGCCAATTGAACTTGCTGAGTACAAAGGTAACCAAAATCAACGTGTAAATTCAACCCCAAAACGGAACGGACAACCTTGACATAACTAGCTTTTATTAACAAATAAGCATGTGCATTGCATATAATGAAGCTTATCCACTGCACAAACCTGGCCCCTCTAAACAGTAGTTATTCAATAATTTAAGTAGTATAAGACTTTTTACTCGGGAATAATTACTATACTGACGATGACCACTCCTGTTTTTAGTGGATTTAACAAAATAATTATTTGGTAGGTTTAAAACAAGAATTTCTTGATATATTTTATCTCTAGTAAAAACTTCTTACGTTGAGACCAGAGTGTAATTAACTGACTCACTTAATTAGCACATTTCAAGTATCAAATGGTTTTCTAGACAGAATTGTCTAATTATAAAACGAATAATTAAACGGACGAAAAAAAAAGCTCGTTGGTTGTTGGAGCTTAACGTCCTGGCAACATCTAAAGTCATATCAGGACGGGCAAAAAAAAAGGGGAAAAAAGCTTATTGAAAAAAGGTATGGCTGCTCAGTCGATTTGGCGGTTGTCCACGGGGAGCAGGTCGCACGGCGCACCTTCCGGTCAGCACCCGTCACGTGACCGGCCGTCTGGTCCGGGCAGTGTGCACCACGTGCACCACGTTGACAACCCGGCGGGCTGCAGGCACTCCTCACGTGCACGCGTGGACCAGCGACTAACGTGGTCAGACAGTACACAAACTGGTACCGCCATCGTCATCTAACAAGTGTACACTCTCCGTCAGGCAGCAATACAAAACGCACCACAACCACCTAGACCAATGGCACCGTCGAGCTAAAGCATGTGCCCCGTCTTGTCCAATGACAGCGCAGATATGTATAAAAGAAGGCTAATTATACACTCACATTGTCACAAGCCATGCATGAGGCAGTCATGTTGGTTGTCCACTGGGGATCATCGTCTTGGTTGCTGGTATTTGGAAGCCGCTTCAAACCGGTTGGGTGGCCTAACTGTAGCACCAGCAGGCGTGGCTCCAGGCACCGCTACTCGCTATCAAACACAAGTACCCTCGTTACCTTTCAATAACCTCACTATTGTAAACACAATTTCCCTCTCTTCCTTTCTGCCTTTTAATTCTTTGTTTCCTAAGTCCAAACCAATTCGATACGTCGGTATTTCAACCATGTAATTATGTCCGTGGCATGACACGTGACTGGCTTAATTATGTTCATTTGCCTTATTTTAACTGGTACAAATGCGACTTCTTAAAAGGTACATCGCATATTAATTATCAGCAATTCCATCAACTACCAAGATATACCAAAAATCTAACTAATTCATTTAGTATGGTGGTTGTCGACATTGCCATGTGCGATTACGAGTTGATATCGGTTGATGTGGTTTGGAAGCAATTCCCTTTCCAGACCGATTTGTACTGCTCTGGCAACGCATATTCCTTCTGCAAATTGAAATATTTATATAGATTAAGCGACAAGTCATACACATCTGTAAGAGCTGCTTCCGCGCTAATGTCAGACAGCCATGTAGCTAACGCTGCTACTTAAGTACATGCCAGCCTGTGTGACTGAAGAGGTACAAGGAAAACTTGCAAAGCTGCTTATAACATGCCACTTTGTGCGGAGAACTGACTCAAATCGAACGAGCCACAATCTGTTCAAGGCTCGCCCCTAGTTGCTAATTAAATAGTGTTAAAGTGAAGTGCTATACCTCTTCTGAAAAACAAACAAACTCGGAATAGTTCTAATTTGTGCCACAAGGTGGTGCATGCTTAGTACTGAACTTTGTGAAGAGCGACCTAGATTGGGCATGTGGCAGCTGTTGTTTTGAAAATGGCTGGGTGAGTGGAGAGAAGGGAGAGTAAAACTGAGGTATTTTCAATTTTCTTTAGAGTAGTTCAAACAGGAAATATATTTGCTTTAATGTAAAATATATGTTAGTACAATTACATTGCATAATTCAATCAGAAACACATATAGAAGGGAAACGTGTGGCCTCTGTAGTCTAGTGGTTACGGTGTTGAGCGTGAACTCTGAAGTTGTTTGGTCTTGTGGGTTCAAACCCCATACAGTCCACTACTTTTTTTTACATTCAACAACAAAAAAACGTTTCCCTTCTATATGTGTCAGGGAAGTGAACTGGTCAACGATTGACTTGTGACAGGGGAGTGAACTATTCAACGATTGGCTTGTGACAGGGGAGTGAACTGGTCAGCGATTAACTTGTGACAGGGGAGTGAACTGGTCAGCGATTGACTTGTGGCAGGGGGTTGAACTGGTCAGCAATTGGCTGACTTGTGACAGGGGATTGAACTGGTCAGCGATTGGCTGACTTGTGACAGGGGGTTGAACTGGTCACCGATTTAATTGTGACAGGGGACTGAACTGGTCACCGATTGACTTGTGACAGGGGAATGAACTGGTCACCGATGGGCTGACTTGTGACAGGGGAGTGAACTGGTCACCGATTGGCTGACCTGTGACAGGGGAGTGAACTGGTCACCAATTCGCTGACTTGTGACAGGGGAGTGAACTGGTCACCCATGGGCTGACTTGTGACAGGGGACAGAACTGGTCAGCGATTGGCTGACTTGTGACAGGGGGTTGAACTGGTCAGCGATTAGCTGACTTGTGACAGGGGAGTGAACTGGTCAACGACTGACTTGTGACAGGGGAGTGAACTGGTCACCGATTGGCTGACTTGTGACAGGGGAACGAACTGGTCACCGATTGGCTGACTTGTGACAGGAGAGTGAACTGGTCACCGACTGACTTGTGACAGGGGAGTGAACTGGTCACCGATTGGCTGACTTGTGACAGGGGAGCGAACTGGTCACCGATTGGCTGACTTGTGACAGGGGACAGAACTGGTCACCGATTGGCTGACTTGTGACAGGGGAGTGAACGTGTCACTGATTGGCTGACTTGTGACAAGCTAGGGAGGGGAGAGATCAGTGGTTGGCTGCCTGGTGGTGGGGAGGGAGCTGATCAGTGGTTGGCTGCCTGGTGGTGGGGAGGGAGCTGATCAGTGGTTGGCTGCCTGGTGGTGGGGAGGGAGCTGATCAGTGGTTGGCTGCCTGGTGGTGGGGAGGGAGCTGATCAGTGGTTGGCTGCCTGGTGGTGGGGAGGGAGCTGATCAGTGGTTGGCTGCCTGGTGGTGGGGAGGGAGCTGATCAGTGGTTGGCTGCCTGGTGTGGATCAGGTTGTGTGGGGAGGGGCTGATCATGGTTGGCTGCCTGGTGGTGGGGGGAGTGATCATGGTTGGCTGCTGGTGTGGGGAGGGAGCTGATCAGTGGTTGGCTGCCTGGTGGTGGGGAGGGAGCTGATCAGTGGTTGGCTGCCTGGTGGTGGGAGGGAGCTGATCAGTGGTTGGCTGCCTGGTGGGGAGGGGCTGATCAGTGGTTGGCTGCCTGGTGGTGGGAGGAGCTGATCAGTGGTTGGCTGCCTGGTGGTGGGGAGGGAGCTGATCAGTGGTTGGCTGCCTGGTGGTGGGGAGGGAGCTGATCAGTGGTTGGCTGCCTGGTGTTGGGGAGGGAGCTGATCAGTGGTTGGCTGCTTGGTGATGGGGAGGGAGCTGATTAGTGGTTGGCTGCTTGGTGATGGGGAGGGAGCTGATCAGTGGTTGGCTGCTTGGTGATGGGGAGGGAGCTGATCAGTGGTTGGCTGCTTGGTGATGGGGAGGGAGCTGATCAGTGGTTGGCTGCTTGGTGATGGGGAGGGTAAGTATCACATGAATTCAAAGGAAGAATGATGACATGGAATTCTACTGGATGAATATCTCCCTTTCTTTAATGCATGTATCCAGTGAATATTCAATCCTACAATACAACGTTAAAAAAACATCCACTTTGACCTACGATGCTCAACATTTTGTAGGACTAGTGTCTTGATACTGGTGAGCTGAATGACCGACACCAGCCTGCCTTTCTGTCAGTTTGCTCCTTTAATTACGTTGGTCTTTCATATTCTATTGGAGTCACAACGAAACAACTTCATTGAATGCACCATTGACCATATTTGAATTTGCTGTGGCAATTCACCAGTTACAACAATGAATGTAGCAAACAACTCACGAATTCCCCTTGTTGGTCTGGAACGAGGATGTTCATCTCGGAAGACTTGGCGGAGACAATCTCCGTGTTGAGCGAGATGGCACTCAGGTAGAGCTGGAAGCCATCCGTCTTGTCAACCGATACGGTAGGCACCTTGCCCAGGAGCTGTAAGTACGCACCTCAGATGGTGTACAAGGCTTTAGGCGGGCCTCGGCTCGAACAGTGGTCAAGGATGCTTCCACAAATGTCACCACACACACGGCTGCAGACAGGCCGACAACACTGGGTGGATTTGGGATGTGGGGGGTAATTCGTTTGATAAATGTTCAGCAATCATAATATACTAATTTTTAGCACTACAAAAGTTCTCATTTTCGCTAAAACCACAAAATTCAATATTTATCTTGTAAAAATGTACAGTAAGTTCAAATTATTAGATGTGCTATTGCCCTCATTTTGCTACAACTTTTAGTTGCACTAAATAGGTGGTGGGTGCATGGGACTGCCTATATGCCAGTGACCTGTGTCTGGCATGGAATGCAGATTTCGCACTATGTCAATTCATGTTCTCTTTCTATTGGAAAAGGATAAAGACAAAAGAATCTAGGCGACTGGTCCAACATGGCAGGCTAGCAGTATGTTACACCAGTGGTGTGGTTGTATTCGCTCCTGAACACCAGAGGGTGTCGTGCCCGAAGACACAAAGCTGAGTGCAGAAATGCCTCACACTCCACACGGAGACAGGAAGAGCCTGCAGGTCACGAGACTAACAGACTTACACACGCAATGTGACCCCGGGAGGCGTCCATGCACATACCTGCGTCTGGATGCTCTGACAGTTGATGACTTCAATGGCGGCCACCACGTTATCGAACACCACAGCCGTCTTCTTGCAGCTGTCTGCAGTTACAGTGGCGGCAAGAAATGGTTCAGTTGTACTGCTGTAATATGGGGGGGGTCAGTGACAACATGCGGCAAGATAGGAGCAGGCAGCGACACTCGCAACACAGCAGTCTGTACTCACTAATTGAAGGAATAACACTACTTGGGGAATACTGTATGAAAGCACACTTATTCTAACTTTCCCGCAATTCTCTGACAGGGAGACTGCCCCACCAACCCTGCCTGATGTGGTTGACACAGATACAGGTTTTATAGTCTTGCCATTCTGAAAGTGTAACAATATTTAGCTAATAGAGACCGAAAATGCGTGAAATTTCCCAACAAAATATGTGAATATTTTGAAAATGCTAACATATTCGTCAAAAGGCGCGAACTGCGTGATCACTTGTTCAAGCATTACAACCCTGACATACCACAACAAACAAAACCTGGTGATCAATTCAAAGTACCCCAAGGTTAACAACACAAATGCCACGTACCGATGACGATCGAGTTGACCTTGCCCTTGATCTGGACAGTCGAGTTATCACACTTGAAGATGTACACTTGTTGCTTCATGTTGACATCGTCCAACACGATGTTCTTGTTGCCGCTGTGGTACTCCTACAGATCAGAACGCACGTTCAATGCTACAACATATCCACTACGGGGTAACACATTACTGCATTACAGACGGGACGGCCGAATGAGTTGAGCATCCGTCCGTCCGTGGGGATTCAAACCCATGGGTTCATGCTGGCACTATACTCCGATATCCCACTCAGTCATATCCAGACCCTGCGTCAACCAGTCATTGCCCTATTTTATTATATTAATGCCGAATGCCATGTACAGCTGCGACAAGTATCACTTTTGTAAGTCTTCGGCTTTACTTGTGACTCGGTCAGAGACGGACCCCGCGACCTGGGGATCCCTCCAATCACCTGTCGTGTGGGCAACATCTGCCCTAACCACTCGACCATCCCGTCCAGTGGAGGGTTACAATACTGAAGAAGTATGACTATTGAATATTAATGGGTTGATGAAAAGTGTATTTCAAACTTTACATAGAAAAGGTAAACCCAACAAGGTATTGTATTTATGTATAAATGATTGATTATAAGTTAGTGATTCAGCAAAGCTTGCACATGTAAATTTTACCAGTAATAATACATATGTAACAAGAATTGGTGAGGAAAACAAGATTATCATAGATCTGGGTCACTCTCCTGAAAACTGGCCAGAAGTGTCATATGGAGAGTTAAACCCAATATTTGAATTTTTAAAATTTTTTGGTTGCAAATGAAAGCTGGAAATCTCACCTTTGCATCAATGAAAAATATAAATTGATGAGATAAAGAATAAAGGTGTAGTCCATGATTAAGCTGTCATATGGCAGTATAACATGTGTTGCTGATGCTTAGGACACCACCCAGTCTCCTTAATAAAAATCTAAGCAGAATTAATTAATTTCATACTGAGAAGCATATTAATCATGTCATAATACACAGAAATATGTAATTGATAAAAAAAAAAAGTAGTTCCCAGCCATTCTTTATTCACTGAATAATTAGTGTACAATATTTGTGTGGCATCCAGACACAACTGGTTACATCTGTGACAGAAATTTGTATTGTTATTTCTGAAGACATCAAATAATTTTTTTTAAATTAAGCATGCATACTTGTAAATAAATACTTCCTTTTGATTTGGGAACCGTTTTGTTTGATATGTCAATGCCATACAAGATGTTAGTAAGGATCCAACCATGTCCCATATGTCATGTTACAAATGGCTGACTGTAAAATGTTTTTTTTTTGGTACAACAACTTTTCATAACTAAAGAGACCAAAGTTGCATGTTGTTTATTTTATTTCCCTTATTTCTTACATCAAATCTGAACGTGAATATGAAAAGTATAAGGAAAAATATAAGTAGGACGTTTTCTTATTGACGTTTTAAATTCCCATTCCATGCTGACCAGTTTTCAGGAGAGTGACCCATCTACTTA
The DNA here is from genome assembly GCA_030323885.1 of Branchipolynoe longqiensis. Taxonomy (NCBI): domain Eukaryota; kingdom Metazoa; phylum Annelida; class Polychaeta; order Phyllodocida; family Polynoidae; genus Branchipolynoe; species Branchipolynoe longqiensis. Next base: position 41,262,794 of record CM059198.1, read on the forward strand.
GGTTTCACTGAAGTAGCAGAGTAAAGAAGGCAGGTAATACAACTAGATTAGACCCAGAAGAGCCATTAGGCACTGCCATATCATTAGGTTTGTTATTTGGTTGTTGTTGTTTTACGTCCTAGCATCTAAGGTCATATCAGGATTGGTACCGACTTGTGACAGTGAACACTCATGACAACTTTATAGTGCTGCCCCACTGGGAAACCAGGCTGCCAGCACCATGACCTGATATCCCACTTAGTCACATTATCCTGACACTGAGCCAACCAGTCCTTGTCCTATCCTAATAATGCCGAGTGCCAGGCTAGGAATCGAAAAGTATCAATTTTGAAGTCATTGGTTTGACTCGACCAGGATTCGGAACCATGAACCCCATGGGTTTGGATCTCCCAGTCTCCCAAAACAGGAGACGGACGCTCTACTCATTCGGCCACCCTGTCTGGTACGCCATATCATTAAGAAATAGAATATAGAATACATAATACTTTCTAAACCAAAGCTTCCATCGACATTTCATCATAAATACCATTCATCATTTCATTGATGCACCTCCCCCCCCCTCCCAACACACACACACTTAGGGCGTAATCGATTAATCAACTCGGGTCACCCTAGCCACTTTTTGGCGCATCCAACAGACTCGGGTCGAATAATAATCGAATACGCTTCTCCAGGCGCGGGGTGGAAAAAATCCTACTTTTAAAAAAAATAACCGATATTATAACTACAGCAAAATAGAATATAAGTATTTTATGATGGCATAGTTTTGTTATGTTTCCATTTCATTAATCTAGGTTATTACCAAAAAAAACCCATGTATGACTGGTACCAGTAGCTGTTATACTGCAGGACGGTACCAGCGCAAATGTGACGTCATCGCTCCTAGCCACCCCCAGCCAAGAGGTGGGTTACTATCTCCAAAGTTCGTTGATTACCATAAAAGCTTCTCTGGACTAAAGAATATAGATTATAATTATCAACCTGATGTATATAAAACAGTACTTTTATTGTAATGGACTATGCAGCCTTAAATGTGCACTGTGTGTACTTTCAAACTGCCATAGCAGGAATCAAGGTATCTGGACGGAGACTTACAACGATCCACTTCTTCCCGTCCAGCTCGACCTTGGGCGGCTTGGTGACCTTGGTGATGGCGGGCGAGCTCCTGGCGGCCTGTGTGGGCGACCTGGAGGGCACGCTGTTCTGCAGGCGCAGCGCGGCATTCTTGTGGGTCTTCTCGTCGTCCGCCACCTTACGCAGCTCTGTCAACATGCCGGCACCAACAGAGGGGGTTAGCCGGGGTCCGATAAGTCACAGCCATACAGGTCGGTCTCGCCGGGACACGGCACAGTGCACTCAATGTAGGATCATTCAAACCCAACTCTCACCCCAGTAACAAGTGAAAGCCCTTTCACACCCCGAGCACAATTAGAACAAGACAGGCACGCACGCTGGCAGCTCAACTCGCCGGCTGGATATTCAATATGGTCGACATTGCAGCGAGGGCCGAGGTGATTCCGTGAAATACTAACGAAATGCTAACTAACTCAGTAACTGGCAAGGTAAGACTAGATGCACCAAACGACACCAGGTGAAGAGAGGAGTGCTCCCACTTAAAGCATGCACAGGGTCCGTTGAGGGCCGGGAGGGAACACAGCATGCACAGGACCCGCTGAGGGCCGGGCGGGAATACAGGATGCACAGGACCTGCTGAGGGCCGGGTGGGAACACAGCGTGCACAGGACCCACTGAGGGCCGGGCGGGAACACAGCGTGCACAGGACCTGCTGAGGGCCGGGTGGGAACACAGCGTGAACAGGACCCACTGAGGGCCGGGTGGGAACACACCGTGCAAGGGACTGGCTGAGGGCCGGGCAGGAACACAGCATGCACAGGACCCGCTGAAGGCCTGGCGGGGAAACAGCGTGCAAGGACCCACTAGGGCTGGGCGGGGACACAGCATGCAGGGGACTGGCTGAGGGCCAGGCAGGAACACAGCGTGCACAGGACCCGCTGAGGGCCGGGCGGGAACACAGCATGCACAGGACCCGCTGAGGGCCTGACCGGGACACAGCGTGCAAGGACCCGCTGAGGGCTGGACGGGGACACAGCTTGCTGGGGACTGGCTGAGGGCCAGGCAGGAACACAGCGTGCACAGGACCCGCTGAGGGCCGGGTCGGAACACAGCATGCACAGGACCCGTTGAGACTGGGAGGGAACACAGCGTGCAGGGGACCGGCTGAGGGCCGTGCAGGAACATAGCGTGCACAGCACCCGCTGAAGGCCGGGCGCGAACACAGCGTGCACTTTGGAACACTGGTGCTGCTACTTGCTGGTAACATTAACGAGCCTTGCATGGCTTGTTAACAACAGTCTGGTGGGACGGTTTGTGAGCTTAGCGTTACACCGTATAGACATCACTCACTGATAAACGCCCTCTCCACACTGAGGCAGTGACAATAATGGCTACACCAGATGGCCACCCATGTGATTGAATCCACGGCGAGTGAGAATTATGACTGCGGAAATCAGGCGGGGTGAGCCGAGTTATTGGTGAAATGCCTGCCTCTGTAGGGGCCGTTCAGCTACACCTATCTACTCGCCACAGCGCGTCCCTTGTCCTCTTACAAGTTACAAGTCACAAGTTACAAGTTACAAGTTACAAGTTACAGGCAGGTTGCCCGCACCCCCACCCCCACCAGTCCTGCCCATAACTGTTAGTTGGTATTTAAAAGTAATGCAGCCTGCCTTCAAAGACACGCACCGTGAAAACAACATGTACCAGTAGTAAGTACTCTAATAATACCACAATATGACCAACAATAAACACATGGACTGGCAAGTTAATCGTATGTGGACACGCTTACTTTTAAGGCAAACTGGGTGCCTGGTACTAACTAGTGTTACGCTGCTTTCTCTATCAGTGCCCCAGATGCGAGACATGCCCTATATACATGGTATGGGGAGAAGTGATGTCCGGATAATTCACCAATGTATGTTGGTCAGCTATTCTCACCTGTATACTGTATCAGTAAGACACGTATGCCTCATTACATACCCACACATCTGTCTAGGTCCTGTCGCATTAAAACACTACCTTTGTAATTGACAAAAACCAAACATAAACATTAGTCACTTTTCAAAGTGTCGACACGGACCACTCTAAGTCAGACGAGAATTGTTTATGTGACGAGCATGCGTCCTGTCACCAGGTTTGACCACCTAACCCGTGTAAATTTGTCGTTTGCCGATGGTATTATACGCACACCTAACAAGTAAGAAATAACATTTCCGATTTACCACCTGGCCTAACGATTAGTTTTCTGGGGGAGAAAACGAAACGATCCCACTGTGCACAGCGTAGGTAAGTAAGCGAAACGCTCCCACCGTGTACAATACAGTTAAAGAAACAAGACACTTCCACTATGTGCAGTGCTTGTAATACCCCTATCACACCAAACTAGTTCTCAAAACGTCCGACCCCGTTCTAAAACGGGTTGTGATCGGGGTAGAACGTGTAATACCCCTATCACACCAAACTAGTTCTCAAAACGTCCGACCCCGTTCTAAAACGGGTTGTGATCGGGGTAGAACGTGTAATACCCCTATAACACCAAACTAGTTCTCAAAACGTCCGACCCCGTTCTAAAACGGGTTGTGATCGGAGTAGAACGTGTAATACCCCTATCACACCAAACTAGTTCTCAAAACGTCCGACCCGTTCTAAAACGGGTTGTGATCGGAGTAGAACGTGTAATACCCCTATAACACCAAACTAGTTCTCAAAACGTCCGACCCCGTTCTAAAACGGGTTGTGATCGGGGTAGAACGTGTAATACCCCTATCACACCAAACTAGTTCTCAAAACGTCCGACCCCGTTCTAAAACGGGTTGTGATCGGAGTAGAACGTGTAATACCCCTATCACACCAAACTAGTTCTCAAAACGTCCGACCCCGTTCTAAAACGGGTTGTGATCGGGGTAGAACGTGTAATACCCCTATCACACCAAACTAGTTCTCAAAACATCCGACCCAGTTCTAAAACGGGCTGTGACCGGAGTAGAACGTGTAATACCCCTATAACACCAAACTAGTTCTCAAAACGTCCGACCCCGTTCTAAAATGAGTTGTGATCGGAGTAGAACGTGTAATACCCCTATCACACCAAACTAGTTCTCAAAACGTCCGACCCCGTTCTAAAACGAGTTGTGATCGGAGTAGAACGTGTAATACCCCTATCACACCAAACTAGTTCTCAAAACGTCCGACCCCGTTCTAAAACGGGTTGTGATCGGGGTAGAACGTGTAATACCCCTATCACACCAAACTAGTTCTCAAAACGTCCGACCCCGTTCTAAAACGGGTTGTGATCGGGGTAGAACGTGTAATACCCCTATCACACCAAACTAGTTCTCAAAACGTCCGACCCCGTTCTAAAACGAGTTGTGATCGGAGTAGAACGTGTAATACCCCTATCACACCAAACTAGTTCTCAAAACGTCCGACCCCGTTCTAAAACGGGTTGTGATCGGGGTAGAACATGTAATACCCCTATCACACCAAACTAGCTCTCAAAACATCCGACCCCGTTCTAAAACGGGCTGTGACCGGGGTAGAACGTGTAGCTTTGGCCTTGATGCTACTTCCTTCCTGCAATTGATGCCTGATTGCACCACATCGTAACGCGTTCCTAGTACGATCGAAGTATGGCAATTCCGTTTGTAGTACATTTGTAGTACGTCCATCTCATTTTAAGTACATTGTCACACCGTCTAATTGATGAACGGGATGGTCGCAACAAAATTTTGAGCATGCTCAAAGTTCTGGAGCACCATTCCATCCTAGCCCATCCATTCCGTTCGTAAAAAGACCATAAAAAGTTACTACTATGTCCATTCCGTTTGCACACAGTTTGAGCCCGTTTGGCAACATTTTCAAGAACGTAGTGAGAACTAGTTTGGTGTGATGGGGGTATTAGTTAGGTAGTTAGTTAGTGAGTCAGTCAGTCAGTTAGTGGTGATTGCTTAACGCCGTGTCAGCAGCAAAGTCCAAGGCCAAGGCCAAGGTCAAGCAGTGCTTGTAGAGACATGAACTATTCCCACTGTACCCAGCATGGATAAGGTAATGAAAAGCTTCATCAATAGGCAACGTGGGTAAAACGAAAGTACACTTGAACCGTGCGAAGTGTAAAGAGGATGCACTCACGGGACGTGATGTTGGAGCCCTTGTTGATCTCTGTGAACAGTTCGCCCATGGCTTGCCGTGACTGTTTCTTCGGTGACGCTGGTGCCGCCGCGCTCAGCATGGTCGATGTGGGTGCGGGGCCGGGGGGAGGCGGCGGGGGAGAGGAGAAGGGACCCCCAGGTGACGCACCGGCTGAGGCACCGCCCATCGCGCCGGCGGTCGTACTGGTCAGGCTGAGCACATCGACACCCTGCAAACAAACACAAACACAAACACATTACACGCTGGTTACCAGGTCTCATCACGTCAGGCAGTGCCCACAGTTACAGTGCAGCCCCAGGAGAGGGATAATCTAGGCAGTATCATGTTGGGTGCGAAAGGTCTTTCTCTCTCTTACTACTAGTAAAACTCTTAGTTATCTGATGGGAGAAAGCAAACCCTTACTGCTGAACAATTAATTGTAGGTATGACATAGATGCTTAAAGGTTAACAAGGTCAGCCAGGGTATAATGGAAGCTCTTGTAAACAGGGGTTAAAGTCAACTCCTAAAATGCCTCTAGAATGCACTCCCTACAACTGTTTAATTGAATGGTTTGTTCTTCGGTTGGACAACATCTAAGGTCATATCAGGAAAGGTACCGACTTTTGACTGAGTACTCATGGTGACATAATACTATTAATAGTGCGGTCTCACTAGAACACTAAGCTGTCAGCACCATGACACAATATCGCACTCAGTCACATTATCGCGATACTGAGAAAACTAGTCCTTTGCCCATTACATTAATGCTGAATGACAGGTTAGGTAGGCAATTATAAATTGTGTATGTCATTCCGTTGACGTAGCAGCACTTCTCGCCAGCCAGTACTCTTACTCATTCAGCCACGCCATCCGGTCTTGGGTGGTTTGTGAGTGATGACTACAGAATTAAATTAAATAAACAACACAACCACACTTAGGATCAGCCACTTGTCAGACACTTGCAGATGAAGTGTTATTTTATCTAAATTAAATTAGTTGCTAGGGCAATTTCACTGCTACATAAATTCGAAACAAATGTCTGCAAGAACCCAACCAAATTAGTTGTCAGGAACCACGTGGTTATAGGTTCAAAGTGAGCTTAAAGTATAGTACCTATGGTGAAGGGTAGGACTGGAAGGGGCATCGCCACCAACTTGTTGCATGTGAGCTAAAACTGTGACCCACTGAGACTCAGCTCCAGTCCTTGCCGAGGGACCAGCTGTCACAAAGTCCGCATACCAGTATCAAACAGATATCACCCCACAGAGGCAACTCGGTAATATTCGCCCATCACTTCCCCCACCCTTTGATACACCAACTACAGAGTGCCGACCCAACACAGTCCACGCTGCATGCTCGCACTCCACAGTTTTGACGATTGATCCAATATGCTTCAACAACACCCTAACAGGATGCCTCATTGGTTGCATGCTGGGTCTCAGGTTCGGTGTCTCAGAATACACATACTGATGCGTCCTGTGAAGAGGACACTAGCTTCACATTGTTGCCAAGCGCAGCACAATAATAGACCAGTTCCAACACCAACCCTCTGATAGCAGTGGAAGAACAGTGTTGTAGACAGCAGAACACTGTAGCTTGCTCTGTGGAAAAGGCCTTATACCAACCTCCCGTGGCAAGAGCTAATATTGTGGGTAACGGCTCAATGCACATGCTCCGCAGTCAAGATTATGTGCACCATCACTGATCTATATGCAGATCCGAGAGCAGATATCAATTAACAAATGGATTTTCAAAATGGTAGATGAACCTCAGCTTCTCCACTGGAACAGAACTTTCTCGGATTCCCTTTCTTGAATTGATGTCACGTGATAGTTTCGAATGGGGTTAGTCCATTCACACATGCGCACGCATTGGTAACTAGTGTAATAGTGCGCACACGATATGGGCAGGTGGCAGCATGTGAGCAGGGACAGTCCTGATGGTAAACTGTTCTACCCATGACTAGTGGCCACCCTCCCACCACAGGTGACCTGTGACCCGGCTGGGCAGTGACAGGTCATTTCTATTCGGACATTGATGACATAAGCTGGGGGACATATAGCGATATAGCGAATGGTAGGCAGGAAGTGTGAACACTTATTTGTCGCTCTTTTTTGTTGTTGATACATTAGTTGTCCCAAGCAGGGGAAATCCCAGTCACAGACGACTGGTCTTCCCCACACCACTGCTGGTCGATAGAAAGCCCGAGCCTACACTTTTACCGACCCAAGGGATTTTTAACCTCCCACACCACATAGACATGGTATGAGAGCAACCCACCTTTGATGATGCTGTAAGTTATACACAGCGGTGGAAATCCAAATTGGCAGAGCTGGGGGCACGGGGAATCGAACCGCCGACCCTCAGATTAGGAGTCTGACCTAGAAAAAGGTCAGACACTCTAACCACTCCACCACAGAGAACGCCACGGCACATCTTGGTGTTTGAATCAACTTTGGTGTAACCATATTGTTCCTAAGGTGGTGTGGAACACAGTGCATCACACATTTAATACTAAAATGAGTATTGGGGAGGTGAGAAGAAGGGCAGGCACTGCTAACATCAATGTATAAATTAAATATCCACAGAGTACAAACATTGCATCACACATAGCCTGCCTGCACCCGTCTACCACCCCACCCCCGCCAACACACACAAAGCACACATACCCAGCATCAATTCACACAACACCATTTCCTCATTAGCATAGGCCTCGCCGGCTAACCCGTCACTCATTTCCCAAGCCCCGCCCACTGAGGTGAGTGGCAGGTGTTACAGGTGGGAGTGGTGTAGATGGCAATAGGGAGCCGGGAGAACCACCCAACTAGTGCCGGCCTCCACGGTGTGGGCAGTGAGTACAACCCACTACACCCCCACTCCCCGCCCACTGTGCGTGTGTGTGAGGGGTGAACACGAAGCGCATTAGAGCAGGTAGAACCCACACAGTTGTAAGGCAGGCAGGGCAGTAGGCGTGGTTCCACACCTCCAACAAACGGGAGACGCCATTCTTATGTCTAGTAGCTGGGTGAGCAGCTCAGCCTAAACCCCCCCCCCCTGTCCGCTGATACCACACACACCTCAGTGCTGGTTAAATGAAAATTATGATTAGCCACAATTGCTAATCAATTTGGAAATTGATTAGCGATCTACATAACTTGCATCGCAATTTGCGACACAATACAGCCTTGGTAGGGTTTTCCACATACATGTACACTGGCATGGTAAGAAGTAAATATTTCAAAATAATCAAAAGTAAGACTAAATAACTGCACTATCACCAACATAATGGGTTTGGGGTCTGACCGACACCAGCCTCACTTCAGTGACTCATCCCAACGTCCGCTAACACCTGTGTATTGTACACTCAACCACATTACACCTGCCAATGTTTACATAGGGCCACACACACTGCAGTAAGTTTAGTTAGGGAGACTTGAAACTACACACTGCACTAAGTTTACTTAGAGGACTTGAACCCACACACTGCACTAAGTTTACTTAGAGGACTTGAAGCCACACCCTGCACTAAGTTTACTTAGAGGACTTGAAGCCACATACTGCACTAAGTTTACTTAGAGGACTTGAAGCCACACACTGCACTAAGTTTACTTAGAGGACTTGAAGCCACACACTGCACTAAGTTTACTTAGAGGACTTGAACCCACACACTGCACTAAGCCTACTTAGGGAGACTTGAAGCCACATACTGCACTAAGTTTACTTAGAGGACTTGAACCCACCCACTGAGCAAAGTTTACTTAAGGAGATTTGAAACCACACAATGCACTAAGCTTACTTAGGGAGATTTGAAACGACACCGCACCCAGTTTACTTAGGGAGACTTGAAACACACACTGCACTAAGTTTACTTAGAGGACTTGAAGCCACACACTGCACTAAGCTTACTTAGGGAGACTTGAAGCCACACACAAGCCACACACTGCACTAAGTTTACTTAGAGGACTTGAACCCACACACTGCACTAAGTTTACTTAGTTAGACTTGAACCCACACCGCACTAAGTTTACTCAATGAAACTTGAGGCAATCCCTCATCTATCTGTCATGTTTGGGAGAGTGGGGTTAGTTGGAACATTTTTCACCAAAATGTCCATATAACACTAACAGATTTTATTCAAGAAAGAATAACTATACCAGTATAAGCGTATACATGTGTGTTACAAATGCAACCTATAAAGTTCTCATACATGTTTATGGTTTATCATATAGTACAGTACGCCTTGAACATGACCACATCCGGTGTTCTGACTTACCCCACCTGTGGGGTTAGTTGAAACATGGCATGGGGTTAGTTGAAACATGGTATATTGTTACTTAGAAACTATTACTTATTACACAGTATTTGGTTTCAAGCTCATATAAACTTTTAAAGCACTCTCATGGTATGTTTATTTATTTATACACAGTATTTGGTTTCAAGCTTATATAAACTTTTAAAGCACTCTCATGGTATATGGTTACTTAGGAACTATTATTTATTACACAGTATTTGGTTTCAAGCTTCTATAAACTTTTAAAGCACTCTCCATGTAAGTCCTAACTACCGATCGCTTGTCCATCCCTGTCATGCACAATCTATTACAGTATTAGGCCTACTCTGGATTGCAAAATGACAGATCCACACTAAACACCAGCTTCTGTGCACAACGCTTGGTACCTCCACTATGCTTTGGTGCAGGTAGCTTTAATACTATGTCATCCATCTGTTGTGTAGATATGTCATCCTCTTCTGGGAAACAAAATGCTTGGTGCTTAGAATTTTTACTGCAACATCTCAGAAACTTAATTTCCACATCGCCTTCCTCCGTAAGAGAGCGAACTTCCCCAATATAATAATGCAGGACCCTTTTCCCAAGGAATCTCACAACCACAAAGTCCCCTCCATCAACCTTATCAGGGACCATGTAATCGTCTTCAGTATTAGATGATTCTTCATCAGATGTAGACCTAAAGTCAGGGTCAGTTTCATCCTCTGATTCACTGTCTTCCACTTCTGGTGTAGGTCTAGTTAACTGCTTAACAACCTTAGATTTGGGCTTTACACCGCTCTTCTTGTGCTTCTTTTCAGCAGCATGCTCAATCTCCATTTTCACTGCGCAATAAGTGTGAAAATACAGTAACACCTTTATCCAAAAAGCACTACCTCACACATATCATTACATTGGGGTTAGTTGGAACATGTTCCAACTAGCCCCAGTGGCACTGTTCCAAGTAACCCCAGTGGCGTACATGACATCTGTAAGCTCACTGCATAAAAGTGCGACTACAATAACACATCTATTTAGCCTCATTTTGTAGCTTAGTACTAGAGCATAAACTACTCAGAAACTAGTCACTTTAATCTGTAAACATAATTATGTTAATACATTTCAGAATGGTGAAAAATTTACTCAGCAGGGCAAAAAACAAACAAACCTTTCTCACTTCAACAGCTTTGCGACACCTGTCCTGTAGGCAATATGGCGGATTTATCTTGCTAGTACTTACCACTAGGTGCCAGTATTTAATCAAATTAATTATAACTGCATCAGAAAATTTCAATGTTTCAACATACCCCGCGTTCCAACTAACCCCACTCTCCCCTACATATATACACACTGCACCCACGTTTAACACAGCCACACACAGGTTAAAAACTTTATTTGCCACAAAAGCAGCACCCTCCTCCTGATCTGCTTTGCCTGCGGGCTGTGGCAGCATCGAACCGTTCAAGCTGTGCACCAAGTCTGCCACCAGTTTGCACACCTAGTTACTTTAATAGTAGTTTGCGATCTCCATAGTTATTCAATGGATAGCCCGTAAACCTGACGCTTAGAATCACTAACTCCTCGCCAGATTGGAGACCTTCATATCCTCCACTCAAATCGTGCCCCATTCGGTTGTTTAAATTGTCACAGTCCGATGGCTTTGAGCTTATGCCATCTTTCGAGAGAAACATATTAGGTTACTTGTTACAATCTACCATAAAATACTTTGGAGTAACTTTGATTATAAATGGTTAACCTTGGAGATATTTGAAGTGGAACGATGCGAATTAATTTTGTGACGCACATCAAAAGTTGGATATCATAGGCGTCAGAAGTAACAGGTCTGATCCTTTCAATAAGAATACCAGTATCTAAATTGGATGTGTAGGATCAAATGGTGTAGATGAGTCTTTTATTTGCGAAAATTTGATTTTTTTCATCAGACGGAGGTCAGGAGATTAGGAGGATGCTTCGGCAGGATGCCGGCAATGCCAGAAGCTGGAAGTCTGTAAATGCACCTGTGTTATCGGATCACCCAAGGAGCTCGGCTTACAAGGAGTCGTGCTCACAGTGCAAGTGTGTCAACCCGTGCCAGCACCCGGCCGTGCACACCGGACACGACGAGCTGTTTGCCACCACAGACCACCTGTCTACGTGCTGCACCTAACGAGCTGCTCACCCAGGTCTTCCACGGCCACACTATTCACAAAACACACAAAGCCACGCCGGCCCGCCACTCCCACATCTTCCAAATTACTGCACTAGTGTAAAGGTTATTTGACAAAGAAAATGTAAGTGGTGATATCACACCATATAATGAAAAGTTTGTTTTATTTAACAATGCCTCTAGAGCACATTGATTTTCATCATTGGCTATTGGATGTCAAACATATGGTCATTCTGACATATTTCTTTGGAGGAAACCCACTGCCACCACATAGGCTACTGTTTCCAATAAGCAGCAAGGGGTCTTTTATATGCACTTTCCCACAGACATACCACAGCCTTTGATGAACCAGTTGTGGACCACTGGTTGGAATGGAAAATAGCCTAAACTGCAAATGTGTCTACTGAGCAGGATCGATCGGATGATCCACACCTTCACAGGTGGAGACTCTACCGCCTGAGCTACGGCCCGCCCCCCCACACCATATAACGTTTGCACTCGTGATTCTACTAAGCTTAATATCCTGTGTGGAAAAAAAATCATTGTCTAAATATATAAGCTGCATTTTAAAATGATAAAATATACACTATATATATAGGCACGTTCATACGTATTGATAATATTTGCCACCATTTGCGGGGCCGCTTTCCCTGCTGTAATGCGTTGCTAGGATACGTCAATTGTGACTTTCCTAGCAATGATGAAAGGTCGAGAGCTCGGGCTCAGACCCATCAGATGTGTTTCTGCATGCTCTGATGTTTTAAACAAGATTTAGGCTTTTATTGTCGAAATTCCAAACTAATTTAACTTAACAAATACGGGAGCGGATATACTTATTGTACTTAGTCGTTATTCAGTGAAATTGATCTTTGAAAGAACTCTTACATTGTTAGTTACGGTAAGAATAAAGCCGTGAGCTCTTAAGAAGTAATTGGAATGTTCCTTTCATTCTTTACTATTCTCCAGTCTTATATTATTAACCGCTATGGTCAACCTGATATTGGTATTCGATTGTTCTATAAATGTATTTAATTAAGGGCCTTCTGCCCCACGGACTGTATGGAATCGAACTTCCCACCTCCAGGGATATAGTAGCCACCTTTCTAGCCCGGGTCAAGTTAGCGTGAAGGCGGTCAACCGGCGGCAGGCCCGGAAATTCACATGGAAACAATTATATATTAACACGTAGGCTCGCCTTAAGCGGGGGGGTGGAATAGCCGAACGGTTAAATATATATAGTATAGTTATACGAATCTTACCTTGGTACAGATGATGGATAACTCTTGTTTTCCCGAGGTACAAGCCTCGGATAGTCGTGGGCTAGGGAGAAGGAAGCAACATCCGGGTACAGCAATCTTCACCTAATTATTCAGGATAAAAATGAGCTTAATGATTGGAACTCATAATGTTTTCGTTTTGGCACAAGCAAACGTAATAGTCGTGGCAGTGTGTGGTGGGCGGGACGACTATCCCAGGCTTGTACCTCGGGAAAACAAGCGTTATCCATCATCTGTACCCAGGTAAGATTCATATAACTATACTATTTTACCTCGGTACTAAGCCTCTGGCTACTCCTGGTCGAGGGAGACCTTTACGTAGCCTCATTTTTATCCTCAATTATCTGATGAACATAGTAATGTTTCTGTTGTAATATTAAATGTCGTAAGACTCACCCATTCTTGTTAGTTGGTGAGTAAGCGGGTTGCTACGCCGCTCGTCTTCTCTAGTCGTTTGTTGTAATGTTTAGCAAACGACCTTGCCGTCTTCCAGCCGGCATGTGCTAGGATTCTCTTCACTGAGATCCCCAGCTGTCTCGCTTTTGAGACCATGGCTCCTCTTGTAGAGTGAGAAGCATAGCGTCCTGTATTGACGCCTGCTGATTTGAGCAAGTTAATCGTCCATCTGGCGAGCGTGTCTCTGGAGATAGCCTTATGTGGCTTAATGAAGCTTACCAGAAGCTCTCTGGAATTACGTATTCCCTTTGTCTTGGATATATAAGCCGTAATGGCTGACACTAGACACAGTTTCCTGTCATGTGGGAAACTATTAACATGAATCGAGGAGAGGGGATCTCCCATGCGGTTTTAATAATCTGTCCAAATCAAACGTGGCCTCATTCTTGTCAATGTCTAGGCCATTAAGTGAAAGGGCTACAATTGTTTGTCCCCTATGACCGGTTACTAGGAGTAAGAGCACAGCTAATTTGTAACCTAGCTGTTTAACAGATAGGTGTCTGTTACTAGGCCATTCCTGGAATAACTTAAATATGACTGACACATCCCAAAACCTATTGTATTTTGGTTTTGGAGGGTTTCTTTCATAAACAGATCTCATGAACCAGTGGAGAACTTCATGTTTCCCAATTGTCTCTCCATCAATTCTTGGTAAGATGACTGAGAGTGCACATCTAGCTGCGTTAATGGCTCCATAACCGAGTCTGTCATCCTCCATCATTTGCAAGAAATGGACCACTTGGGCAATGGATGGTTCCATTGGCTTTACCTTGTGCAGAAAGCAATAAATGCCCCATTTCTTTAAATAACTGGAATATAAGTCTCCATGCATGGGAAATTAGTCTATTTTGGGTAATTTTATCTTGTCTGAATTTGTGCAAATATCTGCTTAAAAAAGGAATGCCAATAGGGGTGTGGTGGAAACGTCCCCTTCCTTTGTCACTGGCCCTTGGTGTTGTAAGTTTATTGGCCCTCCGGGGAATTTTAAAGAGTCTTTCCCTCCCCACGCCACTGCGGCTAGCCAGGGTTGAGTGTTCCATTCTGGCACTATTAGGACTGCTTGTGCTTGGTCCAGCCTGATCTTCCTGGCTACTCGGCTGATTAGACTGAATGGGGGAAAGATATAATAAAGCTTATCATTCCAACTCATAGAGAAAGCATCCACCTTCCAGGCGTCTGGTTCTGGATGCCAAGATACATATTTATCAATTTTCTTGTTTCTACCTGAGGCAAACAAATCTACTTCTGTGATTCCCCATTTTTGGCAAATCATGTGAAAAATGTTATCATTCAAGGACCATTCTAAATGATCATGGAAATGATGACTATTTGTGTCTACTAATGTATTCTGACTGCCTGGTATATATGCTACTGTAAGCCAAACTTGTTGTTTTTGAGCACAATTCCAAATCTGCTTTGCTAGTTTGTTGCATGGTTTGTACTTTGTCCCTCCCATGTTACGAATATAGGCCATCGCGGTAGTGTTATTGAATTTCGGCTACTCTGCTGATTAGGCTGAATGGGGGAAAGATATAATCAAACTTATCATTCCAATTCATAGAGAAAGCATCCACCTTCCAGGCGTCTGGTTCTAGATGCCAAGATACATATTTATCAATTTTCTTGTTTCTACGTGAGGCAAACAAATCTACTTCTGGGATTCCCCATTTTTGGCAAATGATGTGAAAAATGTTATCATTCAAGGACCACTACAGGATTTGTGCATTTGACCTACCTATAGATGCGCTGATCAAATGGTGAGATGATACAAGCACTGTCTATCTGAGACGGTGAGATGAAACAAGCACCATTGAGCCCATTATCTGAGACGGTGAGATGAAACAAGCACCATTGAGCCCATTATCTGAGACGATGAGATGATACAAACACCATTGAGACTATTATCTGAGACGGTGAGATGATACACCATTGTGCCCATTATCTGAGACGGTGAGATGATACAAACACCATTGTGCTCATTATCTGAGACGGTGAGATGATACAAACACCATTGTGCCCATTATCTGAGATGGTGAGATGATACAAACACCATTGTGCTCATTATCTGAGACGGTGAGATGATACAAACACCATTGTACCCATTATCTGAGATGGTGAGATGATACAAACACCATTGTGCTCATTATCTGAGACGGTGAGATGATACAAACACCATTGTGCCCATTATCTGAGATGGTGAGATGATACAAGCACCATTGGCCACTTATCTGAAACTGTGAGATCAAATAAACACCATTGTTCCCATTATCTGAGAGGGTGAGATGATACAAACACCATTGTGCCCATTATCTGAGATGGTGAGGTGATACAAACACCATTATGCCCATTATCTGAGATGGTGAGATGATACAATCCCCATTGTGGCCATTATCTGAGACGGTGAGATGATAAAACACCATTGTACCCATTATCTGAGACGGTGAGGTGATACAAACACCATTGTGCTCATTATCTGAGATGGTGAGATGATACAAACACCATTGTGGCCATTATCTGAGACGGTGAGGTGATACAAACACCATTATCTGAGATGGTGAGATGATACAAACACCATTGTGGCCATTATCTGAGACGGTGAGATGATAAAACACCATTGTACCCATTATCTGAGACGGTGAGGTGATACAAACACCATTGTGCTCATTATCTGAGATGGTGAGATGATACAAACACCATTGTGCTCATTATCTGAGATGGTGAGATGAAACAAACACCATTGTGGCCATTATCTGAGATGGTGAGATGATACAAACACCATTGTACCCATTATCTGAGACGGTGAGATGATACAAACACCATTGTGCCCATTATCTGAGACGGTGAGATGATACAAACACCATTGTGCTCATTATCTGAGACAGTGAGATGATAAAACACCATGGTACCCATTATCTGAGACGGTGAGATGATACAAACACCATTGTGCCCATTATCTGAGATGGTGAGATGATACAAACACCATTGTGGCCATTATCTGAGACGGTGAGATGATAAAACACCATTGTGCTCATTATCTGAGATGGTGAGATGATACACCATTGTGCCCATTATCTGAGGCGGTGAGATGATACAAACACCATTGTGCCCATTATCTGAGATGGTGAGATGATACAAACACCATTGTGCTCATTATCTGAGACGGTGAGAAGATAAAACACCATTGAGCCCATTATCTGAGACGGTGAGGTGATACAAACACCATTGTGCTCATTATCTGAGATGGTGAGATGATACAAACACCATTGTGCCTACTGTCTCCAGCTGACCGCCCACAGACTACCCACATACCACAGGCAGGCCACTCCCAGCTGACCCTGACAGTTTGTTTGTTGTTGTTTTACGTCCTAGCAACATCAAAGGTTATATCAGGATGGGTACCGACTTGTGACAGTGCGCACTCATGACAGCTTTATATTGCTGCCCCACTGGGATACCAGGCCAACAGCACCATAGCCAGATATCCCACTCAGTCATATTATCCTGACACTGAGCTAACCAGTCCTTGGCCTATCCTAATAATACTGAGCACCAAGCTAGGGAGTGACAAATAGCAATTTTAAGGGTTCAAACCCATGAACTGATGGGTTTGGATCCCCGATCTCCCAAAACAGGAGACGGGAGCTCAACTCATTCGACCACCATGTCTGGTCAACCCTGACAGAGCTGCTCTTCTGTGCATCCCTACCAGAGTTCTGTCTGAGGTCCCGTGACTGAGTCACGTGTCCAGGCCCCAGGTGCGCCCCTTTGTTCTGCTGTTGGTGTTTGTTGCTCTCGTCCATGCGGGGGTTTGGAGTTGGCACAGCATACCGGGACCCAGCTTGGGTGTTTACGGCGTGTTTATGTGTGCAGAATAGAGATGATCTTCACACAGTACTTCACACCCAAAACAAAAGGTGATTTAAGGTGTTCGTCAAACAGTGCACCTTTGTGCTGGTCACGTGGCCCTGCTAGAACAGGACAGGCCCTGATCAGCGTGCAGGCAGTGTCCTATCTAAGTCACTGCATAAAGGGGCCACCCTGGCCGCCCTGACCTGAGCGCCTTGCTCCCTTTCTGCTGCCAGTGACTGTGGCAGCGTAGTGACACAGACATCTCTGACGGTGGGGCATTCCGCTTGGTCCCACTTCAAACGGCTGGGGCACACTTCCTTGTGCACATGGACCATCACCGGAGTCTGGCAGTCCACTTACTGCTAACACTTCTTCAGGGTAATTGAAGTGAGTTGCAAGTTGTCGTAAATGTGAAGCTTCATACCTGGACCAATACACATTTGAATGTGCATTAAATCTTATTAGACCTATTTCGCTTTCTTTGGATTCAGTGGAGATGATGCTATGTCCCAAATGTCCTATGGTTATATGCAGTTTGTTCATTCAAAGAAAAGCAACTTGAGCTAAGATAGTGAAGTATTGCTGTAGAGAACTGAGGACCGCATCTAGCAAATACGAAAGACACCGCTATGTGGTGGCAAACGAAATGAAACACCGCTCTGTAGTGGAAAACATGAAGCACACCGCTCTGTGGTGGCAAATGACATGAAGCACACCACTCTGCGGTGGCAAATGACACAAAACACACTCTCTGGTGGCAAATGACATGAAGCACACCACTATGAAGTGCCAAATGACATGAAACACACTGCTATGTGGTAGCAAACATGAAACACACCACTCTGTGGTGGCAAACGATATGAAACGCATCACTCTGTGGTGGCAAATGACATGAAGCACAACACTGTGGTGGAAAACGACATGAAGCACACTGGTCTGTGATGGCGAACACGATTCTCGTGACATCAGTGAGTCAGGGCGGGTGTGGAGCAAACTTACCCTGTAGTGTGTGCATTTCATACTACATACTACGTGGGTGGAGAGATGGTGAAGCAGACTGAGGGCTCCCGCACGGTCTGCATCCAGGTACCCATCACCACCACACCACCCTCATATCTTCTCTGCACCAGTATGCCCCGCAGGGTGTGTCTGTCACGGTTGGATTTGGAGAGCCGAGGGGTGTGACGACGTGCGTGATCTTGCTTCTTTTTTTTAAAGAATATATTATTAAGATTATAAATACAGAGTATATCGAAGGTTGTAGTACCCATTTCCATGGTTGGTTGGGAATACTTAACCTTCGGAATTCTTCCAGTATCAAATTAACGATGTTTGTGCAACCATCTATGCATTTTGACAAAAATGCTTCCTCCGATAATATACAGGCTTTAAACGACCATCACACATTTATCTCACTGTGTAAATCATAGTGGGGGCTTGCAATTAAACTCTAAATTAGTATAACAGTGCATATGCGGGGGGATGGTTGGTTGTTGGAGTTTCATGTCCTGGCAACATCTAAGGTCATATCAGGACGGATACGGACTTGTTACAGTGCGCACTCATGGCGACTTTATAGTGCTGCCCCACTGGAAAATCAACCCGCCGGCACCATGACCCGATATCCCACACAGACACATTATCCTGACACAGAGCTAACCTGCTGATTGTGATACATTCTAGGAGGTATGCACATACTGATAGGAGGTATGCACATACTGATAAAGTGTCCAGTAAGGGATAACAGCCTCCCACCGTTTCTACGCCAGGCGACAGAGCTTGCAGTCACCAACACTTACCTACATTTGATCCTATAATTCCAACTTTGATACTGGTATATAAATTATAATTTGGCGAAGGATAGAAGGAATAATTAGTGAATTAATTAAACCAGGCCTTTGCACAACTAGTTGAGAAAGACCTAAAGTAGGGACACTACAAAAATAGGCTAATCTCCTGACATGCCATTAACCTTGCCCTAGGACAGTCAGGTTCCAGGATATCCCCTGAACATTTCATGATGCCTCAGTTGCCTCTGTGTTCAAAGGGGCCCTACATATTATTATTATTTGGGGTGGGCGGGTAAATAAGTACTACGGTGAAAATATGGATGCTTACACAAATTAAATACATAAGTTGATGGATACTATCATGGCGCCATCAGTGGGCATCCCATTACGAGGCCAATGTAGCTGGGAATCTGGGCCACAACCACGGGAGTTTTGGGTGTGCTTGTGAAATTATTTTGGATGCTTTCATTTAACATTACTCCAATGTCACTCATTTGTCATCAAAAGTACGTAACAATGGTCAACATGATATTTTCAAATGAAAAATATAGGAAAAATTCAAAAGCCATTGGGCTATGCAACTTTAACCATACCTGAGCGAGGCGTGTGCTCAGTGTGCGGAGAAGAGGCGGCTGGGTTACGGCATGATTGAAAACGTGTTCACGGTGAGCTGCTCACACCTCTGCCGCCCACTCACCGCCTCCCTCTTGTTCCCCGAGCACCTCAACAGCGCCGAAACCAGTTAACATTCAGCACAAAAAGGGGCCACTTTGCAGTGTGTGCGCACACATTGAATACAGGCCACCGGCTGCTAATGCTAAACACTACGCGCGTCACTAATTAGGAAACGGCCGACAAGTCACCACACTGCACCGCAGTGACACAAACTATTATGCAGGTAGGGCAACACCTGGATTTACCTAAGGTTCAGGGATTTGCTCAGATAATGAAGACACAGGCGACACGTCAGCTATAAACAATCGTGTAGACGCAATGACCTATGTAGATGGAAGGAGTTTCAATAGTGTGTAACCATCACTACCAGTGAGTGGAGGGGGAGTGGAGGGGGAGGGGGAGGGGGGGAGGGAGAGGGAGATGGGGATGGAGAGGTAGGAGGGAGGGGGAGAGGGAGGGGGGAGGGAGGGGGAGAGGGAGGGGGAGAGGGAGGGGGGGTGGAGAGGGAAGGGGAGAGGAGGGGGGGGGGGAGAGCGAGGGGGTTGGGAGTGGGGAGGGGGAGGGCGAGCGGGAGGGGGGGGAGGGAGAGGGAGGGGTAGAGGGAGAGGGGGACGGGGAGGGAGAGGGGGAGGGAGAGGGAGAGGGGGAGGAGAGGGAGAGGAGAGGGAGAGGAGAGGGAGGGAAAGGACAGGGAGAGGGAAGGAGAGGGAGGGGGAAGGGGAGGGGGAAGAGAGGGGGGGAGAGGGAGGGGGGAGCGAGAGGGAAGGGAGAGGGAAGGGAGAGGGGAGGGAGAGGGGAGGGAGAGGGAAGGAAGAGGGAAGGGAGAGGGAGCGGAGAGGGAGGGGAGAGGGAGGGGGAGGGGAGAGGGTGGGGAGAAGGAAGGGAGAGGGAAAGGAGGGGAGGGGGAGGGAACGGATAGCTGTTGGAGTAGACAGATGGGAGTTGGAGTAGAGGGATGGGAGTTGGAGTAGAGGGATGGGAGTTGGAGTAGAGGGAGGGGAGTTGGAGTAGAGGGATGGGAGTTGGAGTAGAGGGATGGGAGTTGGAGTAGAGGGATGGGAGTTGGAGTAGAGGGATGGGAGTTGGAGTAGAGGGATGGGAGGTTGGGAGTAGAGGGAATGGATGGGAGTAGAGAGGTGGGACGGGGAGTAGAGGGGATGGGAGGGGAAGTAGAGGGAAGAGGGAGTAGAGGGGTGGGTAAGAGGAGTAGAGGATGGGGAGGGGAGTAGAGGAATTGGGAGGGGAAGTAGAGGGGTGGGAGGGGGTGTAGAGGGCACGGGAGGGGTGAGTAGAGGGATGGGGAGGGGGAAAAGTAGAGGGGGGTTGGGCGAGGGGAGTAGAGGGATGGGAGGGGAAGTAGTAGAGGGGTGGGAGGGGAGTAGGGGGTGGGAGGGGAAGTAGAGGGATGGGAGGGGGGTAGATGGATGGGAGGTGGGAGTAGAGGGATGGGAGGGGGAGTAGAGGGATGGGATGGGAGTAGAGGGATGGGAGGGGGAGTAGAGGGATGGGAGGTGAGTAGAGGGATGGGAGGGGGAGTAGAGGGATGGGAGGGTGAGTAGAGGGATGGGAGGGGGAGTAGAGGGATGGGAGGGGGAGTAGAGGGATGGGAGGGGGTAGAGAGGGGAGAGGG